>CM056055.1:163761101-163896101 GCA_029574335.1 Rana kukunoris | reverse complement strand
ATCCAGCAGCAATTTAGGAGATGAAGGCAACTGGTCATATAGTGCTGATGCATTCGAAAGCTATAGAATTGTATCATTCTATTTCACAGCTGTTAAATAGATATTCCCATTTTGGATTAATCCTGATGACATGGTTTCCACCAATGATGATTAAATACAGGCTTTTGTTAGGCCCCTTTCAGACTGGGGCGGGAGCCGCACTGGCGGTATAGCGCCGCTTAAAATAGCGGCGCTATACCGCTGGATTTGCCGCGAGTTGCGGCCGCTAGCGGTGCGGTATTAACCCCCGTTGGTGGCCGTTAAAGGGTTAATACCGCCCGCAATGCATCTCTATAGAGGCGGGCGGTATTGACGCGGTTTCCTGTTGTTTTCAATGGGAAGGAGCGGTATACACGCCGCTCCTCTCACCGCTCCAAAGATGCTGCTGACAGGAGATTTTTTTCTCTCTCTCCTGCCAGCGCATCGCCTCAGTGTGAAAGCCCTCAGGCTTTCACGTTGAGGATGCAGTGAAGGAGTTTTTCAGGCGGTATAGCAGCGCTATTTTCAGCACTGTACCGCCTGAAAAACTCCTCCAATCTGTGGTATAGCGCCGGTAAAAAACGTCTGATTTGCCGCGAGTTGCGGCCACTATCGGTGCAATATTAACCCCCGCTAGCTGCCGTGAAAGGGTTAATACCACCCACAATGCACCTCTATAGAGGCAGTTCACACCCCGCTCCTCTCACCGCTCCAAAGATGCTGCTGACGAGATTTTTTTCTCTCCTGCCAGCGCATCGCCTCAGTGTGAAAGCCCCTGGGCTTTCACATTGAGGTAGCTTGGCAGGAGTTTTTCATGCGGTATAGCAGCGCTATTTTTAGCGCTGTACAGCCTGAAAAAAATCCTCACTGTGAAAGGGGCCTAATAAGGCCCCTTTCACATGTCCGCTCCGCTCGTCCGTTCATTTCAAGTCCGTTTACGGACTTGTAATGAACCCCTATGGGAGCGGATCCGTTAGCGGATGATGCATCCGCTAACGTCCGCAAGATCCGCATCCGTTTTTTCGGACGGAAATGTCCTATTTTTCTTCCGTCCGGCCAAACGGATCGGATGCAAACGGACAGGCGGTCCGTTTCCATCCGATTCCCCATAGGGGAGAGCGGAGGAGAGACAGGGCGGTCCCTGCACAGTGTGCGGGGACCGCCCTGTCCGCCTGACAGCTCAGCGGGGATCCCCCGCTGAGCCGACGGACACACGGAGCAGACCGAAAAACGGTCCGCTCCGTGTGAAAGGAGCCTTAGTCTGAGCCTTTTTAAGCGCCCATACGTAGTGCAGGTCTACTGGTCATTTATTTAACCTCACATGTGCGGTTTGAACACCATTTTCATATGCAAGCGCTGCTCACGTATGCGTTTGCTTCTGCGCGTGAGTTCGTCGGGACAGGCACTTTATTTTACTTAATTTTTTTTATTTTAATTCTGTTTTTTAAAATAAAAATTGGGTCATTTTTATTCCTATTACAAGGAATGTAAACATCCCTTGTAATAGAACAAAAGGTCCTCTTAAATATGAGATCTGGGTTGAAAAAGACCTCAGATCTCATATTTGGACTTAAATGCAATAATAACTAAAATTGTCTTTTGGAAAAATGACAACGAAAAAATGTCCCTTTTATGATGTATGGGCGAAAGGTGACTATTTGACGTCACTTCCGCCCTGCAGTGATATGGAGACAGGTGGGGGCCATCTTCCCCTCACTCGTCTCCATACACAGTCAGGAGCAGGACCGGATTGCGGCGGAGGGGCCCTCTCCCGCCGCGGATAAAAGTGATCTTGTAGCGGGGACTAAATAAGAGGATACCGAGGTTATGGTAGATTGCTGCTTTATTTTATATATTTTTGGGGATATTTATTACAGCAAAAAGTAAAACATTTTTTTAATTGTCGCTCTATTTTTGTTTATAACGCAAATAATAAAAACCGCAGTGGTGATCAAATACCACCGAAAGAAAGCTCTATTTGTGGGGAAAAAAAAGGATGCCAATTTTGTTTGGGAACCACGTGGCACGACCACGTTATTGTCAGTTAAAGTGATGCAGTGGCGATTCGCAAAAAGAGGCTGGTCATTGACCAGCAATATGGTCCGTGGTTAAAGTGTTACATACCCCACAACAGTAAAATCAGTCTGTATATTCAGTAAAGCATGCTTGTTATACTCACTGTGGAACCTAAGGGGTTAATCCTCTGCATTGTGTATAAAAGCTGATCGATCTTGTCTTCTCTGATCATTTCCTCCTTTCACTTACTCCAATATAAATACTGATATTTACACAGTGCATGTGATCCAGCACAGGGTCAATCAGCACTGTCCAGACAGAAGGTCAGGGTTCCTGCATTGTCAATCGTGGGAAAAGGAAAACTTATCCTACAAGCTTTAACCATTCACAAGACTGCTCTAACTGCTGATGAAAAAAGTTATTTAGCAGTTTATATTTACTAAAATAGAATTTTCATGTTCTGTGTACTATGGGAGACTAGATATAGCGAATGCAGGGTCATGTGTTTAGTAACACTTTAAGATGGCAATAGCGGCTCTGCCTTATCAGGTTTTGTGCTACGCCATCAGCTTATGTAATTATCCTATTATAACACAGTTTCTTACTGGCTCTGTAACACGTCAGCGTTTTTAAAGTGGAGTTCCACCCATATAAAAGTCAGGAGCTACAAAAAGTGTAGATGCTGACTTTTTTAATAATCGGACACTCGCCTGTCCCACGGTCCAGCGATGTGGGCGTATGAAGCTCCACTCCTCTCCCCCTTCTTTCTGCGGAGCCGGCATCACTTCTGTGGGCGTCCGGCTGTGGCTTCACAGTCAGGCACGCACTGCGTAGGTGCGAGCCACGCTGTGATTGGTCGGGCAATCTTCTGGGACCTGTGACGTGTGATTGGCCGGGAAGTCTTCTTGGTCCTGTGACGTGTGATTGGCCGGGCAATCTTCTGGGAACTGTGACGTGTCGTAGAAGACTGCAAGGAGGGAGGGGGAGAGGTAAACTTTCTTCCGGCACCTCCGAGGAAGTGGGAGCTGGAACCCTCTAAAATGAAGGTAACCGCCCACGGCCCCCCCCCCCCCCCAAAAAAAAATGTCATGCCAAAGGTGGCATTTCAGGGGGTGGAAGCGGAAGTTCCATTTTTGGGTGAAACTCACTTTTAAGAAAAAACAAACCATACTAGGTGCTGTAGGTTGGGTTCCTAAGTGCAGCAAAGCAGTGCTGGAGAATTGTGTTCTAGTATTGCAAAAACAGAAGTCCTCAGATAGGTAATTCTGCATTATGTCTTGCTCACTTAGAGAACAGCAATTACATTTATATAACTAACTTTCAAAATGCCACAATCACCAGAGTGTTTCAGAAGGGGCTAATTAAGGTCTCCTATCAGACGGGAGGAGGATGCAGGTCTCCAGTCTGCAGCAGTTGACGCTCGGGCATAAATTATTTTTATGAGAGCAGATTGTGTGTGTACATCTTCAATTATTTTTTATGTAAAAGGAAAGTTTGGCAGTGGGGTGGAAGAGCAGTGTGTCTGCTGTCTAAATGGAAACTGCGGTGTGCGGCTTTTAGGTGTTGTGCTGCTGGCTGTGCGTGAAATCGGGCAAAGAATGCATTGATCTGGCACAACACCGACTTGCTTCAAGGTGCGACTTTAACTTTTAACACCTAGTTTCCAGCTTGTGCTAAAACTGCAGGGGGAATTATATAGGTTAATGTCTTTCCAAGCCAACGGGCTCTCCTGCCATTCTACAAGAAGATTTTATTTATGTCCATGAATGTTTTATTTAGCTCTTCGCAAAGTTTAGGACATTCAGTTCAGCTGATATCTAATACAAGAGCATAGAATTTAAAACAGGCTTTTTTATTTTAATAAGAATACGTTTAATTAAGAAACATGGGGCCAGATTCAGATACACTTAATTTTGCGCTGCATAATCCAAATACTCTACGCTGCCGTATTTCACCAGGCTCTACATCTAATTCTGGTAGATTTTTGCCCGTACGCTACGGCGGCGTAGTCTATTTCTCGCCGCGTAATCGAAATATGCGATTAGGGGGCGTGAAGCATTTCAATTAGGCGCGTCCCCGCGGCGATCGAACTGCGCATGCTCCGTTCAGAAATTTCCCGCCGTGCATTGCGCGAACTAACGTCGATACGTCATTTGTTGTTTGAGTAGCGTCGTTTACGTACATTCCTATTCCCGGACGACTTACGTAAAAAAACAAAAAAACGTTGAAATTCGACGCGGGAACGACGGCCATACTTAACATGGGCTGTCTAATATTAGACCAGCAAAAAGCTGGTATAGTGTTACGCAAAAAAAGGATGACTAAAGATGCCGTAAGAGATTGCGATTGAAGATCGTAATTTCTGGGATCGCCGGCAAAAGCTCATTAGCATACCCCGACGCGGAAAACGACGGGAAGTCCACCGAGTGGCCGCAATTTTATTGCAGCGTAGATCCGAAGGCGTACGAACACGTAATCCAGTCGAATTGAAGCCCGCAGCCGTCTATTGAGGTTTGAGGTTTCCGACTAGCTAAAAAACGCGTGTAATTTGAAATTACTCCAGTCTAACACCAGTTAGACAGGAGTTACGGCTCTCTGAATCTGGCCCATGGTTTTTAACTGGAAGCTTTAGGGGAATATTTTCAGGGAGGATATATATTTTATTATGTTCTTTACTTTTTTATGATTCTCTTCCAGTTTAGCTCGCCTGTGCCATATTTTCATAAATGTATCATGAGAAGTCTATGGATTTCCTGTTGGTATATATTTATAGTTTCTAGTGGCCTACAGTGGCGTAGTGAATTTCTAGTTGCCTGCCTAAATCTGACTTACAGACCTAAAACCTGCAGCATGACAGTCGGAATTCATGATCTTCAAATCTTCAGTCACTTTAAAAGCTTGGGTCACCTTTCTGACTATATATTTTTGTTACACCCCACACACACACTTGCCTAACCTAAATCATGAGGGGTAGGTTTAACTTCTCCCAAATCCTCCTTTTCAAATCTTAAAGGGCAGGATTTGACAAATTTGCTTGGAATCTAGGAGCCAGCTAAAAAAGTTAGGAGCGAGAAAACGCGCCCCGTCCCGCCGAGCTTGCGCGCAGAAGTGAATGCATACGTGAGTAGCGCCCGTATATGTTAACGGTGTTCAAACCGATTGGTAGAGCGAGAGTAATAATTGTAGCCCTAGACCCCCTATCGATTTACTCGGCATTACATTATCTTTCACAATATAAAAAAAAATTGGGCTAACTTTTCGGTTGTCTTTTTTTTTTTATTAAAAAAAGTGTATTTTTTCCCCAAAAAGTGCGATTGTAAGACCGCTACGCAAATACGGTAGGACAGAAAGTATTGCAACGACCACCATTTTATTTTCTATGGTGTTAGAACCCCAAAACATTATATATATTTTTTTATTCTAATTAGAGGGAAGGAGATGGCAGTGAAAACGATGTGGAAGCTCCATTAGAATTGCTGGTTTACTTGTCATGCCAACGGCCACCACAAGATGGCGCCAGATCACAGAAGGAAGCTTAGGCCTGCAGAAAGCCGCGGCCTCAATTACCGGCCGGAGTGGCCCGGCGCAATCGCGCGGAAGGGGAGGTGGGGGTTGTGCAGAGACACAGGATGAGGCACGGAGACACAGATAATTGAGACAGCGGCTTTGCGGCCTTCTGCAGGCCTAAGCTTCCTTCCTCAGGTGCCAGGTCGCTTATTCTACTCGCAATTGCGACCGGGCACCCGGATTTTGTCGAACCCTGTTAAAGGGTATGTAAAGGAATTATTTTTTATTTTTAAATAACAAACATGTTATACTTGCCTCCACTGTGCAGCTCGTTTTGCAGAGTTGCCCCGAACCTGGGCTTCTGGTGTTCCTCGGCGGCGTTCTCGGCTCCCCCTCGCAAGAACTCATCACCCTTATGCGAGAGAGCATGGTGATGAGTTTTGCGGGCGTGCTCCTGTGATACAGCCGGCGGCCGTAGCTGCTTTTAATCAACCAATGAATGAGCCGAGAATCAAGCGCGTTCACTGCACGGGACTTTCGAGGGGTAAGGCAAGTAAACTGGGGGGCCGCTAATCCGCAGATGTTTTTTCACCTTAATGCATAAGAATGCATTAAGGTGAAAATACATTTTCTTTTACAACCTCTTTAATTGATCATCCATTCAAGTCACATCTGCCACCGTGGCTGAGTGAATCTTTGATCACGTTGGTCTTTTTATTTCCCCTTCAGCCCCATAACAGTAGGTAAGTACCTACATATGCCCCTGGAGCTGGAAAATAAAATTTTGCAGGAGCCTATGCAATGTACCTGTGATGCAGTGTTCATAGTTCCAGTGGTCCAAAAAATGCTAAAATGTAACAAATTCACACTTTTTATAAACTACTCTCCACCCACGCTATAGCCAAATGACGTCTATAGCGTGGGCTTCCAGTGACGGGAGGACGTCAATTAACGTCCTCCCGTGATTGCGCTGCTCGCGCAGTGGCATTCTTTGTGACTGCTGAGTTCTTCCAAATCCTGATCACAGAGCAGGATAAAGGACCATTTACAGGGGGCTCTATACCACATGACCATAAACAAACTGGTTATCTCAGGGGAGGCTTAGGCCTGCAGAGGGCTGCAAAGCCACGGCCTCAATTACCGGCCGGTGCAACGGGGGAGGTGGGGGCGCCTGGAGACACAGGATCCTGTGTCTCCGTGCGCCCCCACCTCCCCCCGCCGTGCGAAAGCCTGTAATTGATGCCGCGCCTTTGCGGCATTCTGCAGGCCTAAGCTTCCTTCTGTGATTTGGTGCCATCTTGTGGTGGCCATTGGCATTACAAGAAAAACAGCAATTCTAATCTAATTGCACAACGGTCTTACAAGCGCACTTTTTTTGGGGGGGAAAATACCTTTTTTTAATTCAAAAATAAGACAACAGCAACGTCGGCCCAATTTTGATTTATATATATTGTGAAAGATAATGTTACGCCAAGTAAATTGATGGCCAACATTTAAAAATGTTGTTTGGTTGCATGACCACGCAGTTGTTATTCAAAGTGCAACAGCGCTGAAAGCTGGCCTGGACTGCATGGGGGGTATAAGTGCCCAGTTAGTAAGTGGTTAATGTGGGTGTGTTTTCATATATATATATATTTTTTTACAAAAGATGGACATTAGGGGCCATTTTACTAAAGGCAAATCCACTCTGCACTACAAGTGCACTTGCTGTAGATCTAAGGAGAAGCTCTGAAATGAGAGGAAGCTCTGCTGATTTTATAATCCAATCATGTGCAAGCTAAAATGCATTTTTTTTATCCTTGCATGTCTCCCCTCAGATCTACAGCAACTTCACTTCCAAGTCCACTTTCAGTGCACTTGTAGTACAAAGTGGATTTGGCTTTAGTAAATAACCCCCTATGTCTTTAACGCTGACGTTGTCCGCATGACATCAGTGAATGCTTTCAAGTTATGTAATGATATATATTCCTTTATCTTCATTGATTTATACTACTGAGATCAAATTTTAGCCTCTAATATTTCCCCCTCTTTTTTGTTCTTTGTTTCCCCTTCTCTACCAACCTACAATGTTTGACACTTCTGTTCTTTCTTCAATATCTATTAAAGTGGAGCTTTAGCCAGAAAATTGGGCCTCTTTCACACTGGGTGCAGTGGCGGTATAGCTGCACGATATTTAGCGCCGCTATTCCGTTGTATTTACTACGATATTCGGCCGCTATCGGTGCAGTTTTAACCCCCTCTAGCGGGCAAAAAAAGGTTAATACTGCCCACAAACCGCAGCTACAGCCATGTTTTGTGGGCGGTTTAGCTGCGCTGTCCCATTAATTTCCCACTTAATTTTCCTCGGGCTTTCACATTGAGAATGCTTGGGCAGGATTATTTCAGGCTTTATTTATGCGCTATTTTTAGCGCTAAAACGCCTGAAATGCCCCTCAGTGTGAAAGGGACCTTAAGGTGGTTGTACTGGTTGTAAAAAAGGAAGTATTGTTTATATAGAGCTTTAATTGCTGTTCGGTATTTATGATGCGGTAGGTTTTCAGGGTTTTTGTTTCCTACTTGCAAAGGCACGGTTTTCCTTCCAATCGGGGTCCTTCACATCATAAAACCGCTGTGAGTCGGTCCACAAGAACTACCTGGACTTTTAATCGAAATAATGAGTAGTCCAACTTTGTTACTTGTTGCCTTATATGTAACAATACTGCTGGGTATGTTACATTAGCAATTTGCTGGTTTTTGTTTTTATATCTTGGAAAGAAAAACAATAAAAACGGTTGCAACGGTAAATGAAAGTGGTTGTAAAGGCTCAAGGTTTATTACCTTCATGCATATGCATGAAGGTAAAAAAAAACTTCTGTGTGGTGCAGCCCCCCTAATACCTACCTGAGGCCCATCTCGATCCAGCGATGTGCACAAGAGCAGAGGGTCTCTGCCTCCTCATTGGCTGAGATAGTAGCAGTATCCATTGGCTCCCACTACTGTCAATCACAGCCAGTGAGCCAATGAAGAGAGAGCAGAGGCAGGGCCGAGCTGCACGCAGTGTCTGAATGGACAGAGAACGCAGCAGGAGCACTTGGCCAGAGGCTGAGCCAGGGAAGCAGGTAGGGAACCCGAGGGATCGGGGCTGCACTGTGCAGAGCAGGGTAAGTACAACATGTTTGTTTAAAAAAATTAAAAATAATCAGCCTTTAACTCCTTCGCGACCTCGCTTTAGCCAGATGACGGGTACAGTGTGGCCGCTTTTTGCCAGGAGGAGATCACCGGCAGTGATCGGGGTAAAGAGCCGGTAACAGCTGACCACAGATGTAAACAGGATTTTCCGGTTGTTGGCAATCCTCTCCTCGTGCTCCGTTAGGAAAGCCGAAAACTGGCAAATGCACACAGAGACTTCTGCACTGACAATCGGGTCACTGATCAACAGTGTCCTGATAATCAGTGCTGCCTATCAACGCAGTCAAGTGAAGGAAAATAATTACTTATTTACAACATTTTATAACGGGAGCTACGGAAAAAAAAACTATATATAAATTTTTTTTCATTTAACAAAAATTTTAAAACCCAGTGGTGATTAAATACCACCAAAAGAAAGCTCTATTTGTTTAAAAAAATGATAAAAATTGTCATTCAAAGTGTGACGGTACTGAAAGCTAAAAATTTGCCTGGGCAGGAAGGGGGTGAAAATGCCCAGTACGCAAGTGGTTAAAATCACTAAGTTCTGTTAGATGACTTCAGGCTGGTCCCTTTTGCAGGTATAGCTATATCAAATATTAAAAATACTGTATATACTCAAGTATAAGCCGAGTTTTTCAGCACATTTTTTGTGCTGAAAATGCCCCCCTCGGCTTATACTCGAGTCAACGTTTTTTGTGCCAGGTCTCCCGGACTTTGGGGACCCGGTAGCGGTGGGCCGTAGGTTCCCTGGACCCCACTCTTCCTCTACAAGTGTGCAAAGTTTGTTGGCCGGGAAGCCGGGCACCCCTTCCATAGAC
Source organism: Rana kukunoris (assembly GCA_029574335.1). Classification (NCBI taxonomy): domain Eukaryota; kingdom Metazoa; phylum Chordata; class Amphibia; order Anura; family Ranidae; genus Rana; species Rana kukunoris. The sequence goes on along the minus strand of CM056055.1, from coordinate 163,886,574 downwards.
AACACAAGTAAAAAATGTGCAATAAAACGATGCCTCGGCTATCAAATTGGCACCATATATATGTAAAAAATGGGCAAAGTCAGCAGGTAATGATTTACAAAGACTGACAAGAAAGATAAATAAAGTCTCTAAGTTTTTGATGAGGGTATACACTCTCAGGGCTGCCATCAGAGGGGAACAGAAACCATGTTCCAATTCTATGGGAAAACAACAAGGGAAGAGGCGCCTCTGGGTGTAATAGTTGAAAACAATTTTATTAACAAAGCATATGTAATGGTCACTCACATTTTAGAGGTGACAGGTAAGCATTTAACAGATGTTCCAAAGGAGGGAGGGGTGTCATCCGGCCGTCACGTTCATCTGGGTTCTGCTAGAACGCTGTATGGGGAGGTTGCACTTCCCCCGCTGATGGAGGGTAGCCGGCTGCGATGGAGGATCCTCAAACCGAGGCGTGGAGTGCAGATGGACAGCAGGCGAAGGATGATGGCGTCACCGGGTATGCGACGCGGCTGCCACACTCCTTTCTCAAGCATATTGGAGGAGAGACAAGGAGCTAGTTTTGAGAGGCCGAATGGGGAGGAGACGGGGCGGGGCAAGCGGGGATGTAATGCGACGGAGTATAGAAGGGGGGAGTGACGGAGGAGGACAAAAGAGAGGAGATGCAGTGATAGGATAGGGGAGTGAGCGGAAGGAGGAGGTGGAAGAACGGAATGAAAGAAGCTAAATTAAATAAATAAGCACGGAAGTGGCTGGCTGTAAAAGATGTTGAAAGATGATTAACCACTTGCTTACTGGGCACATAAGTCCCCTTCGTGCCCAGGCGAAATTTCAGCTTCCGGCACTGCGTCGCTTTAACTGCGGTCGTGCGACGTGGCTCCCAAACAAAATTGACGTCCTTTTTTCCCCACAAATAGAGCTTTATTTTGGTGGTATTTGATCACCTCTGCGGTTTTAATTTTTTGCGCTATAAACAAAAAAAGAGCGACAATTTAAATAGAAAATATATATTTTAGGTATCGGGTGAAGCATCGGAGCATTTGCCCCGAGTACAAGTCCTCAGGGAAATACTTTGTACCGATACTAGTATTGGTATCTGGACAACCCTAATAAAGGATAATTCACACATTAAGAATAAGCTATGACTATAGCTTTTAATGCTATCTTCTTTGGAAAGGCAGTAAACGGCTGTAAGCTTTTCGATGTTCCTGCTGTTCACCTTTTATACCTACAAACTGTAAAAATAAACATATCATTTACATTTAGTAGCTGACCAGTTTTGATATGTATACTGGGGGAAAAAAAAGTTGCCATTTTTTTACGTGAAACTTTTTCTAAAATGTTAAACTACGGTAATTCCTAAACTGCAAGTTACATGATGTCTATGTACAGCAGGGCTTGACAAATCCCAGGCGCCAGGTCACCAATGCGACTAGAAATTTCACCCTGGCGCCTGGGCTTAGTTCAGTTTCTGTATTTAGTGAGAGGGATCTATACTGCTGGAGCAGGGTCTGTATTTAGTGAGGGGGATCCATACTGTGGGAGGGGGGTCTGTACTTAGTGGGTGGGTCTTTAATGAGAGAGGGGGATGATACCAACCCTAGTAATGACAGAGTCATACCAAAAAAAAAAAATGGCGCCTAACATGTTTAGCTGGCTCCTAGATTCAAAGCAAATTTGTGAAGCCCTGATGTACAGTATGTGCGCCACCTCAGGGTCTGATGAATGTTAACACAACGATCTAAGGAAGGTATTATCAAACAGAAATCAGCTAAAGGAAATGTCTTATCCTAAGCTAACCAGACTCGACTGTTCTATCCCCCTATGAATAAGAACATAAGGTCCTCCTGGGTTTACAGCTTTGGGCTGTACATTTATAAAAAAAAAATATTGTATTCTAGGTAATTTCCTGGATTTTTAATCAATATAACATCCATTTTTACTCGTGCACCAGGGAAAAAAATAACAATTTTATTGTATCTCAGTGTTGGTTTGAAAACAACATATTTCTACATAAAACCACTATATGTAGTTTGCTAAAGAAATCAAATCTGTTTTGAAAGTGTGCATGTTTTACTGGAGGGCTTGTTAGTGCCATATTAATATGCTTTACCACAATGCACACTGTAGATATTCGTTGCCAGTCAATCTCTATTGCACCCCAACACATATCTGTACTGTGCTGCAACATACCTGAAAATGTCCAGTGCACGGATTTGTATTCTTTTTGCATTGCGATGTAGGAAAATAAAATCACCAGGGCCTATTTTTTCATGTTTTTGATAGTCCATCATCTTTTGAGATTTAGGTCACAGGCAGATGCCCTGACCCACCTACGTTTTGAATGTTCTCTTACGGCATCAATTTCCTTGGAGTCTTGATGATTGCAAGTCATATAAACTCTAAGTAGAAAATCGGCACCAGAAACCAGTGTGACCCAGATACACCCATCTACTGTCTGGCTAGAAGTGTGGCCAAAAAGCCATACCTGAAAACAGCCTAAGCGACTCTACCATGCTCTAATACATAGAAAGTGGGGTGCAGAAAAATGGCAGCAGGTGCTCTGGACCGATGAGCCAAATATTTGGCTCTAGCAGGAGGAAGTTTGTTCGCCAAAGGCCTAGCGAGTGGTACAATAATAAGTGTCTGCAGGTAACATTAAAACATGGTGGAGGTTTCTTGCAAGTTTAAGGCCGCGTACACATGGCAGAGAACCTCGACGGGCGGAACACATCGTTCCGCCCGTCGAGGTTCTCGGCCGGCCGTCAGATTCGGCGACCAGCCCGTCGGGAAAGGCGACCAGCCATTCATCCCGACAGGCCGTCGAGCAAATAGAGAACCTGCTCTCTATTTCGGCTCGACGGCATTCCCGACAGGATGCTCGCCGAATCCGTACACACGGCCGAGGTTCTGGGCAGAATCAGGATGCCAGCGAGGTTCTCGCTGGTTTCTGCCGAGAACCTCGGCCGTGTGTACGGGGCTTCAGGCTGCATTTCTGCAAACAGAGTTGGAGATTAGGTTTAGGATCAAAGATGTCCTCAATGCTGAGAAATACAAGCAGATACTTATCCATCATGCCATACCATCAGGGAGGTGTGTGATTGGCCTCGTATTTATTCTGCAGCAGGATGACCACTCCAAACATACAGCCAATGGCATTAAGAACTATCTTCAGTTTAAAGAACAAGGAGTCCTGGAAAGTGATGGTTTGTCATCTACAGAGCCATGATCTGAACATCGAGACTTTCTGGGATTACCTGAAGAGACTCAAGGATTTGAGGCAGCCTACATCCACAGAAAAACCGTAGTTAGTTCTCCAAGATGTTTGTAACAACCTACCTGCCAAGTTTCGTCATAAAACTGTGTGCAAGAGTACCGAGAAGAATTGATGCCATTTTAAAGACAGGGCAATCTATTCATTTACTTTCCATTTTGTTGATAAAAATAAACTATTAACACTTCTATTTCTGAAAGAATTCTTAATTCACAGCATTTTTTCACACCTGCCTAAAAAATTTGCACAGTAGTATACCTTGAAGCTAAAAGCTCTATAAACCCTCAACAAGCCAAACCCCATGCTTTTAAATTGTCTTGTCACATCTAAGACTAAAAGTACAGAAGTTACTTTTGAAGCAAAATGGGGTATTGTTGGCCCCCCTTACGCATGTTTTTATAGGCACCCTCTTAGGAGTCTGAGGCCAAAAATGAGTGATTGTGCCCCAAATAAGCTCAAATACAGGATTAAAATGTACAACAAATCGCCCCAAATTGCTTGCGTATGCTACATTCTAGTGTGAATGGTTGCTTAGAGAATACATGTTAACTCTGTTAAAACCAATAGAAACGAGAAAGCTGAGGGCTGTGAACACCGGTTGCAGGTGGTAAGGTTTGGGGCTCATCTTAAGTGATACAGAGGTACTTGTATCTAGCATAGTAAGGTAGCAATCTGCTGACTTTTGCCTATTTCATGGTTTTAATTAAAGTGTCGGCAAACCGCCAGTTTTTTCTTTTCTTAAAAACCTGCAAGGCAAAGTTATAATTTGCATCACATTAGGTTTGTCCCGATACCACTTTTTTAAGACCGAGTACAAGTACGGATACTTTTTTTTCCAAGTACTCGCCGATACCGATTACCGATACTTTTTTTAATGTCATGTGACAGTGACGCATTGAAACCTGTTGTCTCAGTTTAGAAGTCCTTTAATAAAAGATACCAGCCAGTCTGCAGCCCTAATGGCAGGACAAGGAAAAAGGAAGTAATATTGTGGTCCAACACCTAGCATGACAAATGTTTTACTGGTTGGAGTTCTTAGAATACAAAGAGGTTTGAAAACATTGTACTTGGCAGCACTCATCTAATGCCCCATCTGCACACTATCAAGGGAAATGTGACATCTGTGATGAATGCAGTGCACTTGTTAGCATACTTCATACAAGCAGTTGTGCTCTACTGTAATGTAATAATCAAAAAACTTAGTGTGTGAGAGAACATGGACTGATTCATGATGGTTACAGTACAGATTGTTAAACTAAACTACATGAATAGGGTGATTGCCTGATCTGATACCTGGGAGAGAGAGGCAGCGTGTAATGCCTGTGTCCGTGTATAATGGTCAGACGGCAGCCATCCAGTGTACCAAAGCAAGTACTCGTGCAGATACTCTGTATCGGTACCGATACACTGGTATCGGAACAACCCTACATCATACTACCATATAATGTGAAACCCTAAAACAAAGCTTTCCTGTGTCGAGCTGATGGGGCTTTTATCTTCACCCAGTCTTCTTTCCTGGTTGGCAGGCTCTGGTCCTGTGATTGGTCGAGGCATGATGTCACTTCCATGCATGCATATATCCCTGCTGTTCCTTCAGAGCACATGCGCTGATGATGTTACCAGCGGCTTTGCAAGTAAGTATCTCCTATACGGTGCACGTTTAAGAGAGATTTACTTCCCCTGTAGTTAAGACTTATTATAGGCTTGCCTATAGGTAACAAATCAACCAAAAGAGTTTACTCCAACTTTAAAGGGGTGTTCCACCCAAATGTAATGTTTATTAAAAGTCAGCAGCTACAAAAAGTGTAGTTGCTGGCTTTTAATAAACAGACACTTACCTTCTCCACGTTCCAGCGACGCGCCGAACGGGGCTCCGCTCCTCTCCCCCCCTCCCCGGCCGGCATCCTCCTTGCGACTGTGGCCTTCGGCTTCACGGCCGGGCACCCACTGCGCATGCGCGAGCCGCACTGCGCATGCACGCGCGGCCCGCCGCTGATTGGACAGGCGATCGTCTAGGACCTGTCAGTGTCCTGAACGATCGCCAAAGGGAGGGGCTGCAGTAAGGCTATTAGGCCTAATCGCCTTACCAGCCCCTCGGCGGAAGCAGGAAGTGGGACAGGAAGTCCCACTCCTACTGAAGCCCCCACTCCCCCCCAAAAAGAAATTACATGCCAAATGTGGCATGTAAGGGGGAGGGGATTAAGCGGAAGTTCCATTTTTGGGTGGAACTCCACTTTAAAGCTGAAGTTTAAATATGGACATTTTTAATGTAGTTACATTGGTCCAATTTGGCATTTGCCATACCTGTGGAAGGTGGAAATGACTTACTACTGCAGTGATCTCTACTAGCTTCCAAGTCTTTGCCAGGTGACTGCTGTGTTGTGAACACAAGAAGTTGCTTCTTAGGCACTGGCGTAATTTAGGGAATGCTTAGTATTTTCTAATTGGCTGTAATGGGTTCTTTGATTGGATGAGGTAGAGACTGGGGTGATCACAATCTTCCTTACATCCAATCGGAGAACATTGCATTTATTGAGAAAAAGTGTTTTTGGAATGGCACATGTGTCAAGGGGGTGACCTCGTGTTTACTAAGCAGTTAGAGATCTGCTTGGCATGAGATCAGGAAGCTAGCAGCATTCACTTTATTAGCAGTACCCAATACTGTGATTTCCAACTTCCTCAGTGATCCTACAGTCATGGCACATACATAGTTATGTTGGTTGAAGCGGACCAATGTAAAGCCGAGTACACACTACAGTTTCTTTTTCATGCAATGCAGTGGGTTGCATGAAAAAAAAAACTGATGGCTCCGGTCAGAGCTGCTCTACTAACAATGCACGGTTAGTTCAGCAATCTCCCCTACTGCATACTAGCACATTACAACTTTGCTTTGCAGGTTTTTAAGGGAAAAAAACGCCAGTGGTTTACTACTGCTTTAAATAAAACCATGAAATAAGCAGAAGTCAGCAGATTGCTACCTTACTATGTTATATACAAGTACATCTGTATCTCTTGAGATGAGCCCCAAACCTCACCACCATAACTTTGCCTTTTTTTAATTATTTACATAAAAAAAAAAAAATTTTTAAGGCTTCGGTTTGCTACCACTTTGGCTGCAATCTCTGTGTCCTTTGTTCCTTTTCTGAAGATCATATATAGGGCCCTTGCACTGATCTTTGTAGGGAGCACACCTTTAAAGGGAGCAGTAATGGTGCTACATTTCTTCTGCCTGCAAACTAACAGGGGAATGGGCAAAAGTAAGAAAGGAGAATAAAGTAAAATGTAAATCATGATGACAAATGGCAGCAAAGATGAGTCACGCCAAGTTGATTGATGACTGTATGTGTGTCAACTGTGGCGAGACTGTTAAAGTTTTAAGAGCAGCATGATGCAACAAATAGAGTTCCATGAAGAGTAATGAGTTGCCTCCTGAATCTTAGGTGTCAGTAAACATTGCAGTATTTAATGTGTTAAAGGGAAAGCACTTTAAAATTACTGCATGCGATTAACTTGGACCAGCTGCTCTGGGAACTCGCAGATTTTCCATCATCCACTCAAGAGTAATAATGTTAATGATGTCGGCTTCATTTGTAAGTCTGTCCCCAACATGAGATCCAACACCTTTTTGCATATCATTTTAGGATGTAAATAAATACATTAGAAGGTGCTCTAATCGCATATGTCATTTTATTTTCCATGATTGCGTTTTGTAAGGAAAGCAGATTTCCCACACAAGAGCCAAGTCACTTTGTCACAGCCCACGGCCCTGAACTCAGCTGGTGTTCACAGGAGCCGTAATGGCCAACATGCTGCTACATTACCACCAGCTGAGTGCAGTTACTTACCTGTGACATGTTTCAGCATCGCCAATGAGAAAATGACAGCTGGAATTGTTTCGGTATACAGTGTAAAAATAGAGACACGTGTAGCAAAAAGACTTAGTGTTAATAAACCCAGAACAGCAAAATCAGTCTGGATATACGGTAAAGCATGTTTGTTCTACTTATTGTGGAAGCTAATTGGGTTAAAGTTAGGGATGTCCCGATACCGATACTAGTATCAGTATTAGGACCGATACCAAGCATTTCCTGAGTACTTGTACTTGGGGGAAATGCTCCGATGCTTCACCCGTTACTTGTACAGTCAGGTATCGGGTGGTGGGGGAAGTTATAAGTCTTCTCTGTGTTGTCTTCCCCCCTCGCTCTCCCCCCCCCCCCCGTGTTGTCTTCTCCCCCTCTGTGCCGCTCTCCCCCCGTGATGTCTTCTCTCCGTCCGTGCCGCACCCCCCGTCCGTGATGTCTTCTCCCCGTCCATGCCGCTCTCCCCCCGTGATGTCTTCTCTCCGTCCGTGCCACACCCCCCGTCCGTGATGTCTTCTCCCCGTCCATGCCACTCTCCCCCGTGCCGTCTTCTCCCTGTCTGTGCCGCTCTCCCCCCGTGATGTCTTCTCCCTGTCCGTGCCGCTCTCACCCGTGCCGTCTTCTTCCCATCGGTGCCGCTCTCCCCCCTGATGTCTTTTCCCCGTCCATGCCTCTCTACACGTGACGTCTTCTCCCCCTTTGTGCCGTCTTCTCCCCCTTTGTGCCGTCTTCTCCCCCTTTGTGCCGTCTTCTCCCCCTTTGTGCCGTCTTCTCTCCCTTTGTGCCGTCTTCTCTCCCTTTGTGCCGTCTTCTCCCCCTTTGTGCCGTCTTCTCCCCCTTTGTGCCGTCTTCTCCCCCTTTGTGCCGTCTTCTCCCCCTTTGTGCCGTCTTCTCCCCCTTTGTGCCGTCTTCTCCCCCTTTGTGCCGTCTTTTCCCCCTTTGTGCCGTCTTTTCCCCCTTTGTGCCGTCTTCTCCCCCGTGATGTGTTCTCCCCCTTCGTGCCGTCTTCTGCCCATCCGTGCCGCTCTCCCCCCTCAATCTGTCAGGATGGAGAGCGGAGGTAGGAGCCGCTAAACCCAGCTCCTACCTTTTCCGAATTGACATAGTCAGTGATAACTGATTCTGTCCGTTCACATAACTGAAACATCGTAACCTGTGTTTTCAATGCTTCAGTTTATGAATGGAGAGGAGCTTCTCTCCATTCATTTCAGCTGAGGCTGCAGAGAAAGGGACTGGAGAATCCATGTCTCCAGACCCTTTCTCTGTCTTAAATGGGAGATGTCAGAGGTCTGTTAAGGCCCCTGATATCTCACCAAAGCCCCCCAACAGGGCTAATTAATAATACAATAAAAAAAATTGCAATAAATTATAATAATAATAAAAAAAAAACACACTGACAATTCACTACAAAATAAAAAAAATACTGTCACATGACATTTAAAAAAAAAAAGTATCGGTATTCGGTATCGGTGAGTACTTGGAAAAAAAGTATCGGTACTTGTACTCGGTCTCAAAAAAGTGGTATCGGGACAACCCTAGTTAAAGTGGATGTAGTCCCAATTCATGAAATTTGAGCTGGGCACATATATCTGATGTATTTGGTTATCTCTCTTCAAAGAGCCAAGTCCCATAGCTCTCTCCTGAACCATTACTCTTCTATCAGCCTGATAACTCCTGACACATCAGATAAAAGCAGTCTGACATTTCTGCGGGAGATTGCTACAATAGATTAACATGGGGCTGGTCTGTTACAAAACACCTCCGAGAGTCTCTGCCTATGTGGAGAGGGGGTGTGTGCCTTTCCTCCAATCAGCAAGCGCCGTCAACACTTCCTGGTTGCCATCACAACGAACGGCGTCATAGAAAGTATACGCCCGATTGTGATGGCATTCAAAACTCACACCTCAGAACAGGGACAGAGCATCATGGTGATTACAGCTACGCCCCGTCACATGACCGGGTCCCAATGCGGTTAGCTTCCAGAGAACACTGCGGTGCTAGGGAGACACCTACTCCCGCGAGAGTGGGATTCATGAAGATTTCAATTACAAAAGGTATTTAAATATATAAAAAAAAAACGTCCGATTTTTATATCCTACATGTCCACTGATGCGGTGGAGACAGTGTTGTATTTTGGGTGAACCTCTGCTTTAATACATTTTTAATATACTCAAAACAAACTCTCCTATCAATCCATGTCTCCATGATTTATTTTCTTGAAAAATCACTTTGAAAAACACCCCCAACATCTTGAGTAAGGGCAGATAGCTCATGTAGCGTTTACTTCCTGAAATCCATAAATACTTACCACAGGCGTACAGGCATGAGGGTGTGCTTGGCTATAAAAAAAAAAACTCCCCTCAAAGGGTCACTAAAGGAAAAAAAAAAACTCCCTTTACCTTACTGCAGTCCTGGTTTCATGTCCTCATTGTTCATTTTTGCTAAGATGTTGCTGTAATTCTTCTCTGTTCTGGACACTTCCTGGTTGTCTGTTTCCTGATGAAAAAAGTCATGGAAGCTTTCTCTCTGTGGTCACTAATCAAGGAGATGTGATTACTGTGTGTCTAAAACCCCTCAGAACCAATCGGTTTTGTTTTACAAACCATCACTGCCCTGTATTGGCTCTGGCCAAATGATGGCTACAGCGCTGTTGCACATAACCGAAGGGCGTCATATGACCTTCTCCCACGTTCATGCTTCTCGTGCGCTCCCTGCGGCACACACCCGCAGGCATCTGTGATGGATGTGTCCTTAAAAACACAGCTGATCACAGATCGTGGTAAAGAGCCAATTGCAGCCTCTCTTTACCATGTGATCAGCTGTGTCCAATCACAGTGTAAGCAGGATTTACCGGTTATCAGCATTCCTCACCTCACGCTGACGGAGCAGAGGTGAGGAGAGCCGATACCTGGCAAATCCACATAGGGGGACATCTACACTGATAATCAGGACACTGATTACCAGTGCAGCCCCAACAGTGCCCACAGGGCTGCCTGACAATGCCTATAATTGCCACCTATTGGTGCTCATCAGTGCATCCTCATCAGTGCACATCAGAAAAAAATTACTGTATTTATCGGCGTATAACATGTGTCGATGTATAACACGCACCACAATTTAAGAGGGACGTTTCAGGATTTTTCTCTTTTTTTTTTTTTTTTCTTTTTTTTTCAAATAAACCACTTTGAAGCAAAAAAAAGGTCAGTGCCAATCATACTGCCTGATTAGTGCCCATGTGCAGCCTCAATGCAGCATGTGTGACCATCTACAACCTCCATGCAGCCTCTGTGCCCATCTGCAGCCTCTGTGCCCATCCAATGCAGCCTGATGCCTATCTGCAGCCTCGCCATCTCTCATGTAGTGCAAGAAATCAGGAGGGAGACAAGCGCCGCCGGAATCACAGAGCCGTCATCTTCTGTTTACAGTACTCTGCTCTCAATCGGCAGTCGCATACACAGTCCCGCAATCGGATCTGCTCCTGTGATTGACAGAACACTGGTCCAATGCTGATAGCGGAGGCGGGACATGTGTGTGATGTCAGAGCCGAGTAAACAGGACATGATGGCTCGTTCTTCACCAAGGTACGCCATCGGTGTATAAAACATACCCGTGATTTTACCCCTATTTTCAGGGGGGAAAGGTGTGTGTTTTACGCCGATTTAAATACGGTGCTTTGCTTCTGTTATAAAACTTTGTAAATGAGGAAAACGTTATTTTCTTTTTCTAAATTTTTGGTGTTTTCTCGTTTTGTTTAGCAAAAAATTAAAACCCTAGTGGTTATTCAATACCACCAGAAGAAAGCTCTACCTGTCTCAAAAAAATTATAAAAATTACTTTGGGTACAATGTTGTTGCATAACCGTGCAATTGTCATTCAAAATGCGACAGTGCTGAAAGCTGAAAATTGCCCCGGGCAGATAGGGGGTAAAAGTGCCCAGTAGGCAAGTGGTGTTAAGCCAAACATCACATCTTGCCAGCAGTAAATGTTTTGCAGGTTACCTGGTTTATGCACAGTTGCCAGATTTAGGCCCCAGTAAGGCAATTGGGCTACCTGGCAGCAAGGGCAACTCTACATATCTTTTATAATCAAGTGACTCGTGTTGTAAAAAAAAAAAAGTTTTTCTATGGTACTTTACCTGGAATGATCAGCTTGCCAAGATTGCTTTGTAAGGTGCAAGAGACGCCTATCTTTAGGTCATCCAAGGCCGCCGCCATCGGGGGGGGGGGGGGTACAGTCTTCACAAATATGAGGGGCCCACCGTGCCAGAAGAAGGCAGGATGGGTGGAGGGGGACCGCGCTGTGCATTACACAAACGTTATTCCACCTTCTGCTGTTCTCGTGTCACTGAGCTCAGACATCTAGCTCTTTACTGCCACCTCTGGCTATTATGTGCATGTTCACCGTTCGTGTGATCTGTACTGTGCTTCTCAACAACATGTCAGCTTTGTGAAAACAACCTGGGACTAGGGAGGAAGACCTTCTTTACAAGTAGGGGCTGTGAAGGAAAGGGAGGGGGCTGTTTGTGTACAGAGAGGTGCCAGAGCCTTGTGTGTGTGTGTGTGTGTGTGTACAGATTTGTGTATGCAGTGGTGTATTTTGGTGTTGTGCTGCCCTAGGCAAGACTAAAATCGGTGCCCCCCTCCATCTAAAAATTGTCCCACCCCTTTCTTCTCAAGTGACTATTTGCGGTCCCTGGTGGCTTTGCGAGGTCCCTGGTGGCTGTTCGGGGTCACTGGTGGTTGTGTGGGGTCCCTGTGCAGGATTCCTGGTGGCTGTGCGGGGTCCCTGGTGGCTGTGCAATGTCCCTGGTGGTTGTGTTGGGTGGTGAGGGTGAGTGTGTGTGTGTATATATATATATATATATATATATATAGTGCCCCCCTACTTGCAGTATGGGCGCTACGCTAAAGTTAATGGGGAATGGGAGAGTTCATTTTGCTCCCATTCATAATTGTGTAAAATGTCATTCAGAACTGTCCTGTGGGTCAGTCTGCGCTCCAGGGTGATGTTCACACCCCTGGGTGGCAGGTGGCGCTAGAGGGGTTCTGACGGAGCCACTTTTCCCCAGCAGCCAATTGGAGTAGTTTTTCCTCGCGGGGCATGCTGGGGGAGGGTATATCCGCGGCGGACTCTCTTTTCTTTGGTTCTTCGCGGGTTCCAGATTCCAGGTGCGGCACCCACCTTCAAGGGTGTGTGCATCCAACGGAGCCCGGCAACATGGCCTACCTGGCCGGGGTCATATGCTACGCGGAGTTCCATGCGTGACTTACTGGGTCCCCAGCTACACTAAAAAAAGGATCCCAGGTTGTATGCCGTTTGGTGGGGGATCGGCTTGAGAAGAACCCGGAGGCAGGTGATCCAAGAGGGCTTGAACAAACCATTGGGGATCCGGTGAACGGGAGATTGACAGGTACACTTCAAACTGTCAACCGGTGACCCTGATTGAATTTACTGGGAGGATTCGATCAAGAATCCATTTAGCTCATTCAAGTGCTAAGTCTGTGGCAGAGGCCCGAGCCAGGCCTGTGGCAGAGGTCTGTTCCTTCCAGCAACCTAAGTGACACTTTGGCTGCCAGGCTCGTGGCAGGAGTCTGTCCGGAGGTGCTTCACCCGCTCTGGCTAGAGTGGCGACGAACTGTGCTATTGATGAAAGCAGGCTTGCTTTCCCTATTTATCCTGGACCTGATGCTGCAAATGTTCTTCTGCTTCATCAACCTTTCCTATCCTACTTCGTGTTGATGTTGGCCGTGTTGGGCCTTGGAAATAAAGCATTCGAAAAATCCATTGCTGACTGGACATTCGCTCACTACCTGTACTCACTACCATCACCCCTAGAGAAGCCACTGAGGGTAACTTAATACGCCGATCCCAAAAACAACCAGCGGCTCCTGAATAGAGTAGCTATATATATATATATATTATAGTGGGTGTGTGTATATAACAGTATTTAGGGGGATTTGGTAGGATGACCCGCGGGCAAACCCTGGGGATGTTGGTGGTCAGGTGTGTGTGGTGTGTGCAGACGCTGAACAGCAGGGAGAGCCAAGATTTTGCAGCAGCATATCTAGTAAATGATGCCACTAAAGGTAAAGAGGATTATATGTTACCCCTAACCCCCCCCCCCCCCCAAGCTGAAGAACAATGCTTCCCAGGGTTGGCTCTGTTGACTTGAATAAATCACAGGCACTACGCTGCTGAACCTCCTTAGCAAGGAGCAGGCAGGTTTGATAAGCCTACAAAGTGCCAAAGTAGTGACATTACTGGCATAAGAAATACAAGAAAGGAAACTTCAGGCAATAGTTTCTTGGAATTATTGATCAATAAATCTCTACAAGAGGAAATCTGCCTCCTAGATAAATGATACATTTACACGGCAAGCCTATAAAACAAATGCATAAGCCCTGCTGTGTAACAATAGCATTTACCCAGGAGTCATTTCTCCTTTAGTGAAAGCTTATTTGCATGCACTCCATGTCAGAAAATGTAAGCTGGAGGTTGGTTGCCATCGGCAACATTCCACTTTTCCTTTCCACTGATGTTTTCTAGCAGATCTGTATTTGAGATCATCAATGCATCGTGTAATACAGCCTGATCCACATTCTGTAAATAAGTCATTTGCATCTTGTCTGGCCGCTACAATCTTCTAATCCCAAAATGTATATCCTAATCATTTTTTTTATTTTTTTCCCCAGATGCGATTTGTCAAGAATGTAAGCTCCTGGAGGGAAATGAAACCGGGCTTCTACCATGGACACATTTCCTATTTGGACTTTGCAAAGTATGGATTATATTCTTAATTTTCCATTTTCCTTTGTCTCTTTTTCCTTTTTTTTCGAATCTTATCCCAGCATGGTAGATTCCTACCACATCTGAGACTTACAAATGTGCCGTCGTAAGCTAATCTTTTGTTACTTCAGGGGGGCTACAATGCACTGCAGGATGATTCACTCTCAGCAGAAATCCAGTTATAGATGTTATAAAACAGTGCCCTCTAGTGTTCAAACTGGGGGGAAGCAATCAATGTTAATATCTTATTTCAGGTTGCTTTCTGTGCAGTATCATTTCAACCGTATGGAAAATGTATCAAATTAACTTTTCTTTATCTAATGTCGCTGGCTTTTTTTCCCATGCCATATCCGATTGGCCACTTTTAATGCCTATTTAATGATTTCCACCCAATTTCTAGATCAATTGCTTGCTGTCTACCTTTCTATCAATCTATCTAGATACTGGTTTAAAGACTAAGCCCACCTTTTACAAAAAAAAAAAAAAATGTACATGCACTATATTGTCAAAAGTATTAGAACACCTGTCTTTACACGCACATGAACTTTAATGGCATCCCAGTCTTGGTCTGTAGGGTTCAATATTGAGTTGGCCCAACCTGTGCATCTATAACGGCTTCACTTCATCTGGGAAGGTTGTGTGTCTATGGGAATGTTTGATCATTCTGCCAGAAGCGAATTTGTGAGGTTAGACACTGATGTGGATGAGAAGGCCTGGCTCGCAGCCTCTGCTTTAATTCATCCCAAAGGTTGTCTATCAGGTTGAGCAGGCCAGTTAACTTCCTCCACCCCAAACTCGCTCATCCATGTCTTTGTGGACCTTGCTTTGTGAACTGGTCTAAATCATTCAGTGGAGGGGGGATTATGGTGTGGGGTTGTTTTTCAGGGGTTGGGTTGGCCCCTTAGTTCCAGTGGAGGGAACTATTAAGGCATCGGCATACCAAGATATTTTGGACAATTTCATGCTCCCAACTTTGTGGGAACTGTTTGGGGATGGTCCCTTCCTGTTCCAACATGACTGCGCACCAGTGAAAAACAAGATCTATAAAGACACGGATGAGCGGGTTTGGGGCGAAGGAACTTGACTGGCCTTCCCAGAAGAGTTATAGTTGCAAAGGGTGGGCCTTCTCATACCAAACCCTATGGACTAGGACTGGGATGCTATTAAAGTTCATATGTGTGTAAAGACAGGCATCACAATACTTTTGATAATATAGTGTGTATTTGCAGGGAAAAAGTGCATTTATTATTTTTTGGGAATTACTTTTTTTTATTTTTGCAATCTTTGGATTGTGGTTACAATGCCAGACTTCTTTAGACTTTCTCCAGCTCTATGTTCATATAGAGATACAGACTTTCAGTTATAGAGAGCTGGAGAAAATGTCAGTGAACTATGCATGTAATGGATACCACACTTTTCTTCCATTGAGAACTACATACTGTGTACCAAAATGTAGGTGTAACATCTAGAATCATGCAAATGGTGGAGTTGGCCTTTACTGCTCTTTAAAGTTGACCTGTAGCCTCCCTGGTAGAGTCATATTTATATTTGTGATGCCCAATTATGTTATAATTGTATTTATTTTTAAATCACCCTATTGAAGTAATGTCTGGCCACTGGTATGCAGAGCCCCTGTACTTTAGAACTGTGCAGCCACTGGTACCCCCATCTCTCATCTATATGAAATCCCTTCCCTGGACCAGTGTCTGTATTACAAGTAAAGAATTAACACGGGGTGTATTTTTCAGAATTTGTTTTTTAAATGTCCAGAAGCATTACATAAAAATGCTCCAGATGATTATGGTTCAGCTTTGGTTAACATTTCAACTTTTAAATTTCAGGTTTGGAGTCAAGAAGAAGCCTATTTATATCAATGTAATTAGAGATCCTATAGAGAGGCTTGTTTCATACTACTACTTCCTGCGTTTTGGAGATGACTATAGGCCAGGTCTACGAAGGAGGAAGCAAGGAGATAAAAAGGTAACAACACAGAACATATTGTTTTTTATATGCTTTTATGTGTAATAGTCAGGCTGGAGAGTATATACTTTGATGGAAGAGTTGTGTCCAATACAGTAATGACAAAGATGCATATCTGCCACAAAACTCTGACATAATAAGATTCCTCATTGTAGAAGAGTGTACAAGGTAATTTGTTATAGAATTAAACAATTTTGAGTGCTGAAAAATATATTATTAAAGCGGTTGTATAGCCCCCCAAATTTTTCACCTGTAAGGCAAAAGGCATACTAGCTCATTATGAAATACTTACCTTAGAACGAGGCCTCGGTAACTTACCTGGTCCACGCCGAGGTAGCTGACATGTTGCCTCGGCGTGTCAGCCGTGAGTGGCTGGAGCCGCAATGTCGTCACTCCCGCGCATGCACGTGGGAGACTTCTTTCCGGCAAGGTCTGGCGTCTGCGGGGCCTTCAGCCGAGAATCCCCTTTGCGCATGCACCGCTGCAGTCAGGGGAACTGTAAAATAGTGCATGTATAAGTAGGGCTATGAGTGCATGTATAAGTAGGGGTATGGCGATTGGTCCATTAGAAATAATAGTAACAGGCAGTTTAATGGTTAAAAATACAGGTGATGTGGCTGTTCAATGGCGGCTGCTGTCCTTAGAGAGCTGATTCTGTGGTAAACAGAAGAGGGGTAGAGATAGGAAGCGTCACCTAAGTGCAGGGGAACCGTAAAGGTTTAGGACATAATATAGGCTTACATGTAGGTAAAAGTGGAAAAAATTACTATACAACCGCTTTAATAGGGTTTGCACATAGTTCTGGTTCTCTAACCCCTTAGAGCTGATCTCCAGCTTTTAGTGAAGTTTAAATAGATGGTTTGGCCCAAGCTGTTCCAAATGAAGGAATAAAACGAAGTTCCAGGCGTTTCCGTGTTAAAGCGGAGTTCCACCCAGGAAAACAACATTTGCCCATATTGCCTAAAAAAATTAAATAACAAAAACATGGAAAAAAAATACTCACCCGAAATACCTGTTGCTATGTGGAAGTCCGTAATCTGCCTCTTCCACCCCGCCGTGTCTTTTCTTCTGCTTGTGAATGGGGCGTGCTGCTTTCTGGGAACTGTGTGTTCTCAGAGAGCAGCCACCCATTCACAAGCCAGCGTGAGACTCACGCAGGCGCAGTAGGAAATGGGCAGTGAAGCCGTACGGCTTCACTGCCTGTTTCCCATAGTGTGAATGGCGGCGCGGGACCTGGATCGATCGTGGGACCGGCATCGGGGGGCCATCAGCGCGGGCAAGTAGGACAAGGTAAGTGTCCTTATTAAAAGTCAGCAGCTACACTGTTAGTAGCTGCTGACTTTAAAAAAAAAATAATAATTGCGGGTGGAATTTCACTTAACTTTTTGTAGCGGCTGACTTTTAATAAATACACACTCACCTGTCTCACGATCCAGCGATCCCAAAGCCTCTCTCTCTCTCTCTCCCGAGCGGAAGTTGGAGCTGGGTACCTGTCAAAATTAGGAACCCTCTCCCCCCAAAAAATGACTTGCCAAATGTGGCATGTCAGGGGGTCAGGAGTACTTAAAGTGGAACTTCCTGTTCCTCCATGCCTCTTATCAGTTTGGTTGCCCTTCTCTGCACTTTCTTTAGTTCCCCAATATCCTTTTTGAGAACCGATGCCCAAAACTGAACTGCATATCTCAGATGAGGTAACATAGTTACATTTGGTCCAGCATGCAGAGGCTGTCAGTGCTTTATAAATCGTATACAGCATCAGCTACATATGGTACGTGGCAGTGGAGTCCTTATTCCTGGGAAAAAAAGTTTAGTAAGTCTGAGCGTTGTTTAGCCATTTACAGGGAGCTTTGTACTCTATGAATGAATACAAAGCTTCCTCTAATTGGCTGGGGCAAAGAGGCGGGTGGATGAATTCCTTGCTGGTATACAGTTTCATATTTATATAAGAACAACAAACATATATAGACTAGCTACAACTAGGAAGATTTTGTTGTTAAATTTGTGAAATAAAAAAGGAATTAAAGTATAGTTTAAACGATTGTTAAGGCTCATATTTTATTTTTAGTAATGGTTTTGCATAGAGCAGCCCCAATCCTCCTCCTTTCTGGTCCCCTGCCGATGTGTCTTTCTCCTCCCTCTGATTGCCCACCATGCTATGGGAGCAGTTATGGGGGTTAACACAGGTTATTAGCTGCTTGCTGTAGGAGCATTCGGCAGGAGGGAAGGGACCCAAGAAGAGGAGGATCCATGGCTGCTCTGTGCAAAACCACTGCACAGAGCAAGTGAGTGTAATATTTTTAAATTAAAAAAAAACTGAGACTTTAGTATCACTTTAAGGGCAATAGCTCAATTTTTGGACCATTTTTGCTTGTAGCAGCCAGTCAGGTTTCATTTTTCAGATGCATTGCTATTGGTAACGGTATCATAGATCATACCTGAAGCATTTGTAGCCTGATACAGATAATGAAACAGCGGCCATTATGACTGTATATCTCAGACATTCAGAAGGTTCATCTGTCAATTATTAACCTATTTACCTTTTAGAAATTACAGTATGTAAGTCGATGGAGAAGGATCCCTCTAAGAGAGGGGAAGCTGTTTGTTATGCTTTCTGCTAGAATTTATATCCACTGGTACATCTTTATCTGTCTTCCAGACCTTTGATGAATGTGTAGCAGCTGGAGGATCTGACTGTGCTCCAGAGAAACTTTGGCTTCAGATCCCGTTCTTCTGCGGCCACAGCTCGGAATGCTGGTAGGAAGATAAATCCAGCTTACCTTGTTAATTAACTATCTTATGACTGTAATCTGTGCTGAAGAAAAAAGAATTTTCGCAAAGTGGGAGGGGTTGACAAAAATAATGGTGAAACCCAGAACTCTGCACTCATTTACATTTTTTTTTTTCTATTTGAAGAGCTTTATTCCAATTGACATGTTTAGGTTACATTGTTGTGCCATAGACTGTTCGGTACCATTAGGGGACTGACAGATTTACTATTATGTACATCGGTTTTTGCAATATAGAAATCTAAATTTGCATGGGAGAAATATGCCCAACCCAGTAACTTGCAGCTGGGTCCCCTTCTGCCTGCAACGTGATCTGTAAATTAAAATGGCCAGCAATCAAAGCCCACTTAGCATAAATCATTCTAGGTCTAACCGGCTTGTTAACACATTTCATTATTACGGAAAGTAAACCGATGGGTTCCCATCGGATACCTCCGTCCTGACTGTTTTGCAGGTAACTGGCTTGATGCCATTTTCTGCACTGAGGTATTAAAGCTGAACTCCAGTCAATCAAAAGCCTTGCAAACAAATTGCTTTTCTATCCATTCAATTCTGAAATGTACGCAGTTACATCGCACAGCACAGGCAGGCAGATAACGCCGCCGTAGACAGACGTTCAGTGCTGCCCCTCTCTCTCCTAGTCTGATACTGCATAGCTGATACCAAGTCACTCTCCAAGACTTACATAAGTTGTATTAAAAATCAGTTTTAAACTTCATTAAACTTAAAGTTTTAAAGTTGATAAATACGTTACAACTGCATCAAATCATATAGGCCCGGATTCAGACTGCAGGCGCACATTACGCAGCCGTAGCGTATCCCCTGTACGCTACGCCAACGCAGCGCAGAGAGGCAAGCATGGAATTCATAAAGCCAGTGCTCCCAACGTTGCACCAGCATGGGTTTCAAAGGCGCAGGCCGGTGTAGGTGGAACTGGGCGTGATCCATGCAAATGAGGCGTGACTCCATGCAAATGATGGACCGAGCGCCCGACAAGTACGTATAACGAACTGCGCATGCACTGTGATGTGAACGCATATCCCTGCGCATGCTCACAACCACATCAGAACAACTGCCTAAGATACGGCCGATCACTGTGTACGCCGTTAACGTAACCTACGCCCAGTCAGACACACGTCCAACGTAAAATACGCCGGCTTTCCCTGGTGCAGACCTGAGCATGTCTGTTGCTGAGTTACACCTCCTTTATGGGGAATAAGTTTACGCCAGACGTACAACTTATGTGCACCGCGTGTAGCCTGCGTCGGGCGCACGTACGTTCGTGAATCGCCGTATTTACCTCATTTGTGAATGGCTAATCAATGGGAGCGGCACCATGCCTAAATGTACGGCCACCCTACGCCGGCGTAAGCAAGTTACGTCGGCGGGGTGTAGACTGGTTTTAGGCGCATCTCTGTTTATGGGTCTGGCGCACAGATACGACGGCGCACATTTGCACTTACGACGGCGCACATTTGCACTTACGACGGCGCACATTTGCACTTACGACGGCGCACATTTGCACTTACAACGGCGTAACTTGTACGTCGGCGTAAGTGCTCTGTGAATCCGGGCCATAGTGTACAACATATTAGGGCTTGTTTTCTTAAAGCAGCCACAGCTTGAGTATAAGAACCCATCCTCTACCCTCAGATGAGAAGCACCGACTCTCTCCAGTCAGCAGAGATGGTCAGCTTTGCTTGTTGCAGAGCAGTAGGTCTCACTCAATAGGGGGTGTGTTGGCTCTCTTCAGAGGGACCACTGTTTCCACACAGAGAGCAGGGTTCCCACTCAGCTTTTTGCAGGGGACATCTTTTGTTTTGCTGCCCCTGAATTGTTTGTTGTTTAGGACTGTAGGTTAATACAGGCTTTAATGATGCAAACAGAGCTGCTTTTACTTTTGTTGTTTCTTTATATCTACTTGGAGTTCAGCTTTATTGCATTTTGACCTAAACTTGGAATACAGTACATATATTTTTTACCCTTGTTGTACAGTACATACCTTTTCAGAAGAAACAATGACACCTTCAATGGATGTATAATGCCTGATGGGGTGAACTGTTAAAAACGTCTTTCATACGGCTGTGGTAACTGGGCAGTGTATTTCTTGTCATTACATTCTAGCCTTCTCCAAAATCATGTATTGACCCAATAAATGGGCCATTAAAAATGATGGTTGTAGGTGTATTTTGTGTGTGTATACACTATATTACCTAAAGTATTGGTACTCCTGCCTTTACATGCACATTAACTTTAATGACATCCCAGTCTTAGTCTGTAGGGTTTAATATTGAGTTGGTCCACCCTTTGCAGCTATAACAGCTTCAACTCTTCTAGGAAGGCTGTCCCCAAGGTTTAGGAGTGTGTCTATGGGATTGTTTGACCATTCTTCCAGAAGCACATTTGTGAGGTCAGGCACTGATGTGGACGGGAAGACCTGGCTCGCAGTCTCCGCTCTAATTCTTCCCAATGGTCTTCTGTCGGGTTGAGGTCAGGACAGTGCAGTGCCAGTCAAGTTCAAGTTCCAACACCCCAAACTCATCCATGTCTTTATGGACCTTGCTTTGTGCAGTGGTCTAGATCATTTGGTGGAGGAAGGATTATGGCGTTTTTTTCAGGGGTTGGGCTTGGCCCCTTAGTTCCAGTGAAGGGAACTCTTAGTCTCCTTTCACACTTCGAGCGTTATTTGAGCGAAGCCTCATCTGCAATCCCAATGTGCTGGTAAAGCACCGCTAAGCCCCTAACGTTTTAGGGCGTTTTTGCAGTGCCTCAGTGTAAAAGGGTAAGGCGTTTTTACAGCGCTTTCAATTCATTTCAATGGAGAGGGGAGTTTTTGGAGCATTTTTTTCAGCGCCCAAATGCTGCTCCAAATATACTGCTTGCAGGACTCGGTGTGAAAGGGTCCACTGAGATGCATGAAGAGTGTTTTATGAGCGGTTTAATAGCGCTATTTTTTAAAACGCTGTAAAAACGCTTCCGTGTGAAAGGGGTCTAAAGGAGTCAGCATACCAAGACATTTTGGACAATTTCATGCTCCCAACTTTGTGAGAACAGTTTGGGGGTGACACCTTCCTGTTCCAACATGACCAGTGCACACAGCAAGGTCCATAAAGGCATGGATCAGCGAGTATGGGGTGGAGGAACTTGACTGGCCTGCACAGAGTCCTAAACGTAACCCCATAGAACACCTTTGGTATGATTGAAACTGAAGCCACATTAGTGCCTGACCTCACCAATGTGCTTCTGGGAGAATGGTCAAACATTCCCATAGACACACTCCTAAACCTTGTGGACAGCCTTCCCAGAAGAGTTGAAGCTGTTAAAGATGCAAAGGGTGGGCCAACTCCATATTCAACCTTACGGACGAAGACTGGAATGTCATAAAATGTTATGTGCGTGTAAATAAAGGCAGGCATACCAATACTTTGGGTAATATTGTGTGTATGTCTTAACCTTGGTGTTCTGTGTTAGCCTCTGTTAACCCTTTCTCCAGGTGTGACCCCGCCTTTCAAAACCCACTTGATAAGTAAAGCTGGTTGAGCTGAAGCACCTCACTGTTTGCACTGCCGTTGCCAGTTTTATTGTGGTATTGGTTTAAGTGGAATCCCATGCTTAAACATGTCCCATCCTCCCTCCTGTCTAACATGTGGTAATATAAACGTATATACTTCCCTATTTTTAATCCACGGCGGTCCGTCATGTGATCGCCTGTGTCAGTGAGCGTTGGCTGCATCGAAGAGGAGGGAACTCTCTACAACTCCTATTTTACACAGATTAGGCAAAATAGGTAACAGGAGGTGAGGTGGAACATTTTTAAGCATAGTTAGTTTTAGGCTGGATTTCTACTTTAAGGCATCATACACGCGTCACTACTAAACTCTCCTGAAAGCCCTCCACTTGGCAAGTGTTTTTTTCTGCCCAAACTCTGCTGCTCCTGGATGCAGCGGCAATGTTTTATTTTTTTCCTGCCACTAAACGCTGCTAAAAGTCTATTTGCATGGATATGTAGGCTATCATGCATGGGGCAATAACACAAAAAATTCTCCTGCTCTCTGGTGTTTTCCGCTAAAGGGCAACGTAATACAATTTAAAGGCAAAGTTTAAGATCGTGCAGCCCTCCTCAGAACCATGGGAATTCATGTAACTGGAAAATAAAAGAAAAAGGAGGGCGCACAGCTGTGCACCAGTTTGATTGCTTGGCAAGCGCTTTTTACAACTGCTTTTGTGAGTAAGACCATTGTTTTATTTTATTCAATAAAATCCTTTAAAAGGTAATGCACTAGGTCTGTGTGCCCTCCTTTTTATTTTCTTTATCATGCAGGGGCATTTAGAGGCAGGGGAAAAAACCCACCAGACTCCCCTAAGAGCAGCTGCAAAAATGTCCATTGTGCATGAGGCTGCGCAGCCTGAAGGAAGCAACTTTCTGCTGTTGTTCCTGCCCTTGAAGCACCACATGAATCTCTGGTCCCCTTCTGTTGCCCACCTAGAGCGACTTGGACACCTCTGGCCTCCTAAAACCCTCATCTGCATAAGCATGCTCAGGTTTGTGAGTACCTGAGGCCTTGCCTCACATTGGCCTTGCTGCATTACTGATGCGTTGCAACACGTCTTTGCTAAGATGCAGAGCACAGGCCTGTTGCCCCTTTTGTGAGTAATTAACCACTTGAGATCCGCGCTATGGCCAAAAGACGTCCACAACGCGGCTCTCAAGTGCCAAGTGGACGTCTTTGGACGTCATTTTAAGTGCATTACCCGCACGCGCCACTGGGTGGAGCGCAGCGGGTAAACAGTGTCGGCTCATCGCTGAAGATCCGATGCGTGTACCTGGCGGCCGCGATGTCCGCCGGGTACGCGCAATCGGCGGTGACACAGCAGGGACGTGGAGCTCTGTGTGTAAACACAGAGCTCCATGTGCTGTCAGAGGAGAGGAGCCCCCTCCCCCCACACAGTTAGAACACACCCAGGGAATACATTTAACCCCTTCCTCACCCCCTAGTGTTAACCCCTTCCCTGCCAGTCACATTTATACAGTAATTAGTAGACATGTGCATTCGTTTTTTTTAGAATGCATTTTCGTTCGAAAACGAAAGCGCAAAAACCGAAAACCGAAAGATCAGACATGAAAAATGCTTTATTTTCGTTTTCGTTCAGATCCGACGATTTTCGATGCTTTGTCGAATTGAACGACGAAAAATTCGACAAAGCATCGGAAATCGTCGTTTTCGAAACTAAAACTTTCCAGACGAAAATGCAATAAATCAAAACGATTTTCGGGAGTAACAAAATAAATTTATTTTCCGGATGAAAACTAAATTACGAAACAAAATATTTCAGTCTGCACATGTCTAGTAATTAGTGAATTTTTATAGCACTGATCGCTGTATAAATGTGAATGGTCCCAAATTTGTGTCAAGTGTCTGATATGTCCGCTGCAATATCGCAGTCCCAATAAAAATCGCAGATCTCCGCCATTACTAGTAAAAAAAAAAAGATCATAATTCTGTCCAGTCGCTTGTTGCGTTTTTTATTTTATTTTATTTTTTACCAAAAATATGTAGAAGAATACGTATCGGCCCCGACTGAGATACAAAACAAGTTTGTTTTTTTAAAAATTGGGCTATTTATTATAGCAACAAGTAAAAAATATTGTTTTTTTTTTTTTTAAATTTCAAAATTGTCGCTCTTTTTTCTTTTTAGCGCAAAAAATAAAAACTGCAGAGGTGATCAAATACCACCAAAAAAAAAGCTCTATTTGTGGGGAAAAAAGGATGTCAATTTTGTTTGGGAGGCATGTCGCACGACCGTGCAAATGTCAGTTAAAGCGACGCAGTGCCAGAAGCTGAAATTTCGCCTGGGCACGAAGGGGGTTTATGTGCCCAGTAAGCAAGTGGTTATGACCTCTTAACACTAACCTGCAGCCTTCTGGGATGTGCGATATGAATATCCTAGGAAGCTGTGGGTGGCCAAGGGTTTGTCACTCCTGCCTAAATGATTATGAGGAGGGGGAAGGGTAGAGGAGTGAAAATAAGGTAAATACTGTATGAGAAACAAGAATTTTTTTTGTGATTGTGTAAAAGAGAGGTGGGAGAAAGGGAATAAGAGTGCAATTCATGGTGAAATGGGCCTTCAATATAAACTATTGCAAGTTAGAACTGTGCATGATTTTCATAATTGCACTCCCAATTGTAGACATTTGTGAATCTGAAAACTTTGTTCTCATTTGTGATTATAAAGTGGTAAAACATACTTATTATCTAGAATAATTTTATATTACTGGGTTATTAGCTGTGATTTTTTTTTTGATTTTTTTTTAACACAGATAAGATGCTAATGAATGATTTCCCCATTTGTTTGAACGGTTTGATGATGAGGTAGTTTAAGGTGAAATCAATAACATTATTATATGCAGTACATAATGTTTTAAGTATGTAAAAGGCACAGTTTGGTTTAATGAGTTTTCAAAGGATAAATTGGATAATAAGTTATAAAGAGAAGGATTTAATAATAGTGGAAGGTAACGATAATGAATAACTAGAATATTAAGTACCAAGTAAATCGGCCCCTTACATTTTTCTTGCGCAACTACAGGTATATTTTGTTGCATAATGCAAATGATTTGGGATAGTCCTAGACGAAAAATGTTTATACCAGAAAATTATGCCTATACAGCGGGTAAAATAATTATTTGATCCCCTGCAGATTTTTTAACCACTTGGTGTTTGCAAGACTAAAATATTTTTTTCTGCTAGAAAATTACTTAAAACCCCCAAACATTATATATTTTTTTTTCTAACACCGTAGAGCATGGGTCTTCAAACTATGGCCCTCCAGTTGTTCAGGAACTACAATTCCCATCATGCCTAGTCATGTCTGTGAATGTCAGAGTTTTACAATGCCTCATAGAATGTGTAGTTCCACAACAGCTGGAGGGCCATAGTTTGAGGATCCCTGCCCTAGAGAATAAAATGGTGGTCATTGCAATACTTTTTGTCACACAGTATTTGCGCCGCGGTCTTACAAGCGCACTTTTTTTTTGGAAACAAATCACTTTTTTTAATTAAAAAATAACACAACAATACATTTGGCCCAATTGCTTTATATATTGTGAAAGATAATGTTACACCAAGTAAAATGATACCCAACATGTCACGCTTAAAAATTGCGCCCGCTCTATAGGTTGCATTTTTTGAGATACAGAGGAGGTCTAGGGCTAGAATTATTGCTCTCGCTCTAACGATCGCGGCGATACCTCACTTGTGTAATTTGAACACCGTTTTCATATGTGGGCGCTACTCGCGTATGCGTTCGCTTCTGCGCGCGAGCTCGTCGGGACGGGTCGCTTTAAAGAAAAAAAATTCTTATTTATTTTATTATGTGTCAAAATTGTCCGAAGTGTCCGCCATTATGTCGCAGTCATTAGTAGTAATAAAATAAGAAATTTTAAAAAATGCAATAAAACTATCCCCTATTTGTAAACGCTATAAATTTTGCGCAAACCAACCGATAATCGCTTATTACGATTTTTTTTTTTACCAAAAATAGGTAGAAGAATATGTATCGGCCTAAACGGAGGGAAAAAAAAATGTTTATAGTTTTTTTGGGGGATATTTATTATAGCAATAAGTAAAAAATATTGCATTTTTTTAAAAATTGTCACTCTATTTTTGTGTATAGTGCAAAAAATAAAAACCGCAGAGGTGATCAAATACCACCAAAGGAAAGCTCTATTTGTGGGAAAAAAAAGGACGCCAATTTTGTTTGGGAACCACGTCGCACGACCGCGCAATTGTCAGTTAAAGCGACGCAGTGCCGCAAAAACTGGCCGGGTTCTTTAGCTGCCTAAAAGTCTGGGTCTTAAGTGGTTAAGTTTGCCTACTTACAAAGAAATGAAGGGATTATCATTTAACATACACCTATGATAAAAATGATAGAGATAGAATAACAACCAAAAATCCAGAAAAAAACACTTGATACAAATGTTATAAATTGAGTTGCAGTTCAGTGAGTAAAATAAGTATTTGATTCCCAAGCAACACATGACTTGGTACTTGGTGGAGAAACCCATGTTGGCAGGCACAGAGGTAAGGCATTTCTTGTAGTTGGTTACCAGGTTTGCACACATCTCAGGAGGGGTTTGGTCCACTTTTCTTTACAGATCTCCTCTAAATCTTTAAGGTTTCTTGGCTGTTGTTTGTCAAAGTTTCAGCTCCCGCCATAAATTGTCTATAGAGTGAAGGTCTGGAGACTGGCTAGGCCACTCCATGACCTTAATGTGCTTCTTCTTGAGCCACTATTTGCCTTGGTGGTATGTTTTGGGTCATTGTCATGCTGGAAGACCCATCTTCAATGTTCTGGCTGAGGAAAGAAGGTTCTCATTCACGATTGTACAATACATGGCCCCATCCATTGGCCCTCAATGAAGCAAAGTCGGCCTATACCTTTAGCAGAGAAACCGCCCCAAAGCATATTGTTTCCACCTCTGTGCTTGACTGTAGGAATTGTGTTCTTGGGGTCATATTCTGCATTTTTCTCCATCTAAACACAGCGAGTCAAGTTAATGAGCTAAATTTTTGTCTTATCTGATCACAGCACTTTCTCCCAATCCTTCTCTGACTGATCTATATGGTCATTGGAAAACTTCAGATGGGCCTGTACATGTGCATTTTTGAAGAGGGGGACCTTGCGGATGCTGCAGGATTTCACTTCAAGGTGGCGTATTGTGTTTACCAATTGTTTGGTGACTTGTCCCAACTGCCTTGAAATTATTCACAAGCTCCTCCTGTATATTTCTGGGCTGATCCCTCACTTTTCTCATGATCATCCTTCCCAATGAGGAGAGATCTTGCATGGAGCACCAGACCGAGGGTGATTGAGGGTTATTTAGTATTTCTTCAATTTGCAAATAATTACTCCAACAGTTGTCTCCTTATCGCTAAGTTTATTGCTGATGGCCTTGTAGCCCATTCTACCCCTGTGCATGTCTACAATCTTGTCCCTGGCATCCTTTGACAGCCTTTGGTCTTGCCCAAGATGGTAATGTTTGAATGGGAGAAAGAGATTCTGTAGACAGGACTAATCGGTGTACCACAGGAGCACATATTGTAGTCAGTCTGTGGGAGCCAGAATTATTGTTGGATGGTAGCGGATCAAATACATATTTTACTCACTGAACTGCTACTTAATTTATAAAATTTGTATAGTGTGTTTTTTTTTCTTCTGGATTTTTGGTTGATACTCTGTGTCTATCATTTGAAAATACATCTATGATAAAAAAGATAGACCCTTAATTTTTTGAAAGTGGGCAAACGTATTTTCCCGACTGTATCTTCAGGTTGCCCCTTTTTTTGTATAGGTAATACTTTTTGTATAATGCCGCTCTCCAGTGCTTTTTCCTTGTATAGCTTGCCTGGTGCTGCACAACATTACTTGAAAATCTTCCCAACTGGGCACTGTGCCCTCTATGTGCCATAAATTCCATTGAAGCCTCTAAAGAGACCATGACAGATGTGCAGGGAGCACAGTGGCTGGCTGGAAAGACTTTCAAGCAATACTATGCAGTACTGGGCAGACCGCACAGCAGAGATCTAATGGGGGCTATATGCTGGCTAAATTCATGCTCCGTGTGGAAAGTTGAGTATGTTAAAGAGTAACTCAAAGTTTTGTTGTAAAACCAGTAATCCCCTCTGGGTGATCTATATACGTTGCAGGGATTTTTACATATTTATTTGCAGATTCCTACCGGTTTCTGTTCCGAAGAAATAGTTCTTGTGTACAGAGTGAATCTGAATGGGAGTGACTCTTTTTCATAAATAATCCGCTGGATCACTTACAGTGAGGAAAGTTGACAAGTCAGCATTCCTTTGGAAGTGATCAACCCTTTGGGAGGATCTTGCACAAAATGTAAATTTTATTGCATAAGGTCCCTAAAATCTAATGTGTATCTAAGGCCTTGTACACACGAGCAGACAGATTTGTTCAAATCTGTCCGTCCGACAGATTTGAACAAATCTGTCTGCTGGGATTTTGGTTTGCTCGCGTGTACACACGAGCAAACCAAAATCCCCGCCAGCAGAGAGCGCGCTGACGTGTCGCTGACGTGTCGGTGACGTTGACGCCGCCACGTCACCGCACCAGGAAGTAAAACACTTCCGCGCATGCGCCGAATCCATTCGGCGGCGGTGCGGCGGCGGTGCGGGACGACATGTCTGCTGGTAAGTGTACTAACCAGCAGACATGTCGGGCGGATGGATTCCCACCCGATAGATTTCAAAGCATGCTTTGAAATCTGTCGGGTGGCCAAATCCGTCGGCTCGGCCGTACACACGATCGAATCTGTCTGCTGAAACGGTCCAGCGGACCGTTTCCAGCGGACAGATTTGATCGTGTGTACGAGGCCTTAGTGCAGACTTCTCAGTGAGCCAATTGAACAAGCAAGAAATGGCATTTCTATGCCAGCTGTGTATAGAAAGCTTGCCATATTGCATTACATTTTACCAAAAAATTACACAGCGTTGCAGATTAAAAAGGAAAGGTAATTTTTAATAATGTTCAATTACAATATGGCTTGTATAACAATTATTTATGCTATATTTCTTTATCGTACACCACGGGACACAGAGCCATTCATTACATAATAGGTTAAGGGTCACCAGCGGTAATTGGACACTGGCAGAACCAATTGAAGACGGTTCCCCTCCATATAACCCCTCCCATCAGGGAAGTACCTCAGTGTTTTTTATTTTTTTTTGCCAGTGTCTAAGGTGTCGGACGCGTGTAGAATGTGCTAAGGAAAGCTCTGCCAAAGAGACCCTCTGGGGTAGAAAGAGCTATGCTTTTGGATCCATCCAAGATGCCAAATGGTTGCGCTGAAACTGGATGGGATCCAGGCCTCATGCACGAGTCGTCGACTGTAATGTCTCTCTTCGAAAGACTGGGCTCTAGGGTCCAGCACTTACGCGCGATATGCTAAAAGTCCTGGTAAGAGTCTTTTACAAGGCCCAGGGGGAGATGTCTCCTTTAAATAAGAACCCATATCCCTGAAGGTTGGCACACAAATCCCGCCGTGATGGGTGAAGATTGGTGCTGACAGGACCTCTTAAATATGAGATCTGGGGTGAAAAATACCTCAGATCCCATATTTACACTACACTAAAATGCAATAAAAATGTGAAAAAAACAGAACAAAAATATCCAGAAAACGTATTTAAAAAAAGTTAGGGGATCAAATGATTTCAATCAATTTCTATCAATTTCTGGCTCCCAGGGGTCTTCTATACAGATAATGAGCTGAGATTAGGAGCACTCTTGTCCGAAGAATCAATCAGATTACAATCTCTCCACCATGGTCAAGACCAAAGAGTTGTCCAAGAATGTCAGGGACAGGATTGTAGACCTACAAAAGGGCTACAAGACCATCACCAAGCAGCTTGGTGAGAGGGTGACAACAGTTGGTGCGATTATTTGAAAGTGGAAAAAACACAAAATAACTGTCGCTCTCTCTCTCGGTCTGGGGCTTCATGTAAGATCTCACCTTGTGGAGTTTCAATGATCATGGGGAACGGTCGGGAATCATCCCAGAACTACACAGGAGAATCTTATCAATGATCTCAAGGCAGCTGGGACCATAGTCATCAAGAAAACAATTGGTAACACACTACGCCGTGAAGAACTAAAAATCCTGCAGCACCCGCAAGGTCCCCCTGCTTAAAGGGGTGTTCCAGCCAAAATTGTGTTTATTAAAAGTCAGCAGCTACAAAAAGTGTAGCTGCTGGCTTTTAATAAACACTCACTTACCTGCTCCTGCGTTCCAGCGACGCACCGACCGGGGCTCCGCTCCTCTCCCCCCCTCCCCAGCCGGCATCTCCATCTCGACTGTGGGCACCCAGCCGTGACAGCCTTCGGCTTCACGGCCGGGCACCCACTGCGCATGCGTGAGCCACACTGCGCATGCGCGCGCGGCTCGCCGCTGATTGGAGAGGCGATCGCATGGGACCTGTCAGTGTCCCATGTGATCGCCTACAGGGAGGGGCTGGTGTAGGCGATTAAGGCTTAATCGCCTAACCAGCCCCTCGGCGGAAGCAGGAAGTGGGACAGGAAGTCCCACTCCTACTGAAGCCCCCACTCCCCCCCCAAAAAAATGACATGCCAAATGTGGCATGTATGGGGGTGAGGAGTGGAACAAGAGGAAGTTCCAAATTTGGGTGGAACTCCTCTTTAAGCACATGTACAGGTCAATCTGAAGTTTGTTAAAGAACATCTGAATGATTCGGAGAACTGGGTGAAAGTGTTGTGGTCAGATGAGACCAAGATTGAGCTCTTTGGAATCAACTCAACGTGCCGTTTTTGGATGAGGAGGAATGCTGCCTATTACCCCAAGAACACTAGAGGTGGAAACAAGCTTTGGGGGTGTTTTTCTGCTAAGGGGACAGGACCATTTCACCACATCAAGGGGACCATGTTTCATCAAATCTTGGGTGAGAACCTCTTTCCCTCAGCCAGGGCATTAAAAATGGGTCATGGATGGGTAATCCAGCATGACAATGACCCAAAACACACGACCAAGGCAACAAAGGAGTGGCTTAAGAAGAAGCACATTAAGGTCCTGGAGTGGCCTAGCCAGTCTCCAGACCTTTATCCTATAGAAAATATGTGGAGGGAGCTGAAGGCTCGAGTTGGCAAACATCACCCTCAAAACCTTAATGGCTTGGGGATCTTCAAAGGGGAGTGGGACAAAATCCCTCCTGAGATGTGTGCAAACCCGGGGGCCAACTACAAGAGATGTCTGACCTCTGAATGCCAACACAGGTTTTGCCATCAAGGTCTAAGTCAGGTTTTGCGAAGGGGTCAAATACTTTTTTTTCACTCATTAAAATGCAAATAAATTTATAACTTTTTTGAAATGTGTTTTTCTGGATATTTTTGTTATTCTGTATCTCACTGATTTAAAAAAAAAAACTACCATTAAAATTATAGACTGATCATTTCTTTGTCAGTTGGCAAACATACATAAATCGGTGGGGGGGGGGGGATCAAATACTTTTTTCCCCTCACTGTGTATCTATATCTTTTTGCAAGCAGCTATTGGATAGTTTATCTCACAATAAGTGCTGACTCGCATACTGAATTTTGATTTACTTAAAGGGGTTGTAAAGGTAAAAACATTTTTCCCTAAATAGCTTCCTTTACCTTAGTGTAGTCCTCCTTCACTTACCTCCTCCTTTGATTTTGCTTTTAGATGTCCTTATTTCTTCTGAGAAATCCTCACTTCCTGTTCTTCTGTCTGTAGCTACACACAGTAAAGCAAGGCTTTCTCCCTGGTGTGACGAAAGCCTCTTGAGGGACGAGGGGGCGAGCAGGAAGGTCGGGATGCTCTCTACTTTGCAGATAGAGAAAGGAGCTGTGTGTTAGTGGGTGTCCTGACACTCCTGCTTGCCCCCTTAAGAGACTTTCTCCACACTAGGGAGAAAGTGTTGCATTACTGTGTGGAGTTACAGACAGAACAGGAAGTGAGGATTTCTCAGAAGAAATAAGGACATTTAAAAGAAAAATGGATGGATGAGGTAAGTGAAGAAGGACTGCACTAAGGTAAAGGAAGCTATTTAGGGAAAATATGTTTTACCTTTACAACCTCTTTAACATTGACACCCTGCAGATCACAGTTGTGGTGTGGGAAAAGTGAACAGAACTCTGGTTTCCCACACCGTCCTCTGGTGTGAACAGACACTTTATTAAATTTGGACTCTTCCTAATCCCGGTAAAGTAAATTTGCATATTTCCTAAATTAGAGTTCCAGCTAGAGTTTTTTTGAACAATTTGTGGAGCATTATATGTTGATTTTTCTTTCCAGACACATCAAAACAATGCATGCCAGTAACCCACTGGAGTTTTAATAAGTTTTTATAACTGCATACACCAATGTGAACTAGCCCTTCAACTCTCTATTATGACTGTAACGCAACGTCCCACACTCCGCTTGAGTGCTTTAGTCATATACCACTTCCTCCCAGTCTGGATATAGATATCAGATATTCAAACTGCTAACAACACACGAGATGATAGTTTTGTCTGCTGAACATGGACTGTTTATTAGAACCAGAATACAAGTCTTGTATACAGTAAAAAAAAAAGGAGGTTCCTACATCCTGCTCATATTACTCTAGCAATGCACAGAAACATAAATTAACATGAGCTAATTAACTAATCCCATAAAGTAGCCGTTGTGACTCCCTAACCACAATGCACATTATCATACATATCAACACAGAACTCCTTCATATAATTGCAGGGTCTATTGGCACAAGCAACAATGGGTGAGAGATCCTTAGAAGTTATCCTAGACTCATTTACATTATAGCAGAGAGGCAGGTGGCAGTTGATGACAATGGCCTCTAACAGTATGTGTGCCAACAGTATGAATCGGTCACTCTTTCTAATATGACATATACATGGTTCCCAGAGTCTGTGTCTTGGGGGGACATGGCCCTGAATCCAAAGTAACACCACCTCAAGGATCCCTAGGCTTACACCCCACAAATGCCAGGGCCCATGATCCCAAGGCAAGAGGCTAGCATTCAGTCCCTTCCAAAAGCCTCTGTCCCGGGTGAGTCTGTCACAATGACATGTTCTGGTTCCAAGCAAAGCGCTTCCATCTCAAGTCCAGCAATCTTTTTACATATTGCTAAGAAGCTACAGGGGCCAGTGTAATTTTTAAAATATGTCAAAGAAGAATGAGAACAAAACACAAGCGATAAATCAATATTTCTTTTTTGTTTGCTTCAAAATCAATGTAAGAAAATGATAAGCCTGATAACCCAAGAGCGCCGTTACTGCAATTGGTGTTCTTTGTCTGCAGAGCATTCATACTCCTATGTGCGCTCGATTTCTCAGACATGACATGTGCCGGCAATCTGTGGGCTGTTTAAGCTTCAAGCAAACAAATGCTTCTACCCAAGGACAAAAGGTTCATGCTGCAAATTAAGACAGAACTGTTGTTCCTTTTATAAAAAGTTGAGCTTGTGTATATAAACCCCCAAACAAAAGACAACTTTATAGCCAAAGCAATCATCAATCGCTGATGCAACCAGGTGTTTAGAGAGTCCTGGAACCAAGTGCCCAACCCCCACTCATTTTACCAACACACTACCTTGGCCTTTCTATTCTTTACCACTGTAATTATTCCTAGTAATAAAAATGCTTGTAAAAGTGTAACACTGTTGCGTTGGGTTTGAGGCCAAAACCTTCCTACATATAACTAATCGATGGCGTAAGATGCGGATTGACCTTGGTATGCCCTAGAAAACCCAAGCAGTGGACAGTCAATTAAATACATGTCTGTTACAGATAAAGCGTAGGCTTCTGCCGACTCCTGTAGTATTTATATTAACCACTTGCCTACTGGGCACTTTCACCCCCTTACTTGCCAAGGTCGGCTTTCAGTGCTGTTGCACTTTGACAAATTCACGCAAATAGAGCTTTATTTTGGGGTATTTAATCACCACAGGTTTTTGTTCTTCTTTTTTGCTAAACAAATAAAACAAAAGACCAAAAATGTTGGGGAAAAAAAGTTTTTCTTGGTTTCTGTTATCAAATTTTGCAAACAGGTAATGTTTCTCTTTTACTGATGAAGCTATACTGAAGTGCGCTGATGGGGCTGCACTTGTGGGCACTTCTGATTGTATGGTACTGATAATCAGCACACTGATTATTTTGGGTGAAGTTCCGCTTTATTGCAGCTCTGTGGTCAATATAACATTCTTAAATTGTGATTTTAATGCAGCAGTGTAAGTAACTAAAATTGATTTAACCACTTAAGACCCGGACCAAAATGCAGGTAAAGGACCTTGCCCCTTTTTGCGATTCGGCACTGCGTCGTTTTAACTGACAATTGCGCGGTCGTGCGACGTGGCTCCCAAACAAAATTGGCGTCCTTTTTTCCCCACAAATAGAGCTTTCTTTTGGTGGTATTTGATCACCTCTCCGTTTTTTTAATTTTTTGCGCTATAAACAAAAATAGAGCGACAATTTAAAAAAAATGCTATATTTTTTACTTTTTGCTATAATAAATATCCCCCAAAAATATATAAAAAAAAATGTTTTTTCCTCAGTTTAGGCCGATACGTATTTTTCTACATATTTTTGGTAAAAAAAAAACGCAATAAGCGTTTATCGGTTGGTTTTCGCAAAATTTATAGCGTTTACAAAATAAGGGATAGTTTTATTGCATTTTCATAAAAAAAAATTTTTTTTACTACTAATAGCGGCGATCAGCGTTTTTTTTCGTGACTGCGACATTATGGCGGACACTTCGGACAATTTTGACACATTTTTGGGACAATTGTCATTTTCACAGCAAAAAATGCATTTAAATTGCTTTGTTTACTGTGGAAATGACAGTTGCAGTTTGGGAGTTAACCACAGGGGGCGCTGTGACTTTGAGTGTTCCCTGTGTGTGTTTTTACAACTGTAGGGGGGTGTGGCTGTAGGTGTGACGTCATCGATCGCGTCCCCCTATAACAGGGATGACGCGATCGATGCTGCGGCCACAGAGAAGCACGGGGAAGCCGTGTTTACACACGGCTCTCCCCGTTCTTCAGCTCCAGGGACGGATCGCCGCACTGCAGCGGCGATCGGGTCCGCGTGTCCCGCGGTCCCGATCCTGGAGCTTCGGACCGGGTCACGGTAGCGCGCCGCAGGCGCTCGCCTGTGACCCACGGCTGGGTACTAAAATCAACGTATATATACATTGATGTGCCCAGCCGTGCCATTCTGCCGACATATATGTGCAGTAGGCGGTCCTTAAGTGGTTAAGGAGAGGAAAATGCAGCACATGGAGCAATGAGGTGTCTTGCAGTTCACAAGGCATGCTGATAGGGATAGAGCTGAGTGACAGCTGAGTTCCTCAATGTGCTGCTTTTCCTTTCACTGTCCAGTCACAGGGTTAGGAACATTCACACCTGAAGCCACAAAATGTCATTGGGGAAAAAAATCTACTATTCTCTATGGAGATGGTTCACATCTCCACTACAGAACGCCTGAAGCTCAAACAAGTTCTAGGACTTTTTTTTAAGCAGATTTTAGTGTTTTTCTGCTTTTTACATTGGTGACCCTTTGACCTGTACAAAATCGCGGTAAAAAACGCTGTAAAATAGTGTGACTTTCTGCCTAAAAACGCTATGCTCAGATCTGAATGGGGCCTTAGTTAGAGAGATCTGTAAGTTAAAATGAACTGCAGCAGCGAAAGATCCTTACCGTTCAATAGATTCTGCAGGTCGTACAAGTCGTTCAAAATACGTCCGCTAGACTTGTGACTGGGAAAAAACCTTGGGAATCACTGCTTACCAGTAAAAGACAAAATCACTTTTAAAGCACTCTGTCTAACGCATAGATGTAGCCATGGGATATGCCCCCCATTATCTATGCGAAAAAATCAAAGCTCCCAATCCCAATCGCGTTCTGCGATCCACCAATCAAAATCTACTCCAGATCCCGAAAGCCAACTACAAGTCCAAAGGAGAAAGGAGATTCGCGGTCCAAGGTCCCAGACTATGGAACGCTTTACCAACCAGCATTCGGTTGGAGGAGAACCACTTAGCTTTCAGGAGAAAGATCAAGACTCCTCTCTTTTGATACCAAAGGAGACAGGAACAACAAGCGCCCAGAGGCGATTAAGTTCGCATGTGCCGCGCTATATACGTTTTTCATTCATTCATTCAGGTAAACAGCCCTCGCATACGTATTTCAACTTTTTTCACCTTAATGCTCTCTCGCATGAATGTGGTGAGTTCTTGCGGGGAGGACCAGAGACAGCCGCAGAGGAACCCCAGAAGACGTGTATCGGGGCCACTCTGTGCAAAACGAACCGCACAGTGGAGGCAAGTATAACATGTTTGTTATTTTAAAGAATAACTTTTTTTTTCCTTTAAAACCTGTAAGAATTTTTTTTTATTCTTTTATTTGTGTCCCACTAGGGAGATTTCCCTTCACTTCATGTTCCCTAGCCAAATCAGGAAGAGGGGAGAGGAAATCCCTGGTTGTCACGAGGGTCACAATAACATGGGTCCCCTTTGGAAGGTTTCCCTTCTTTACCCGTTCTGATGACAAACCAACATTTGGGATTTTCTATTAGCCCAGTTTCACACTGGGCTGCGGGAATGAAGCCCTGCGAGTTTAGCTGAACTCACACGATTTCACTCCCACATGTCAGTCCCGATTTTGGTGGCAATTTCACAGACATCTGTGCGGGTTTCTGCACAGATGTCAATAGAAATTGCAAAAAGTAGTACAGAAACTACTTTTTGAAATCGGTGCCGCGCAACAAATACAGAATCGCACCGATTAGGATGGTGCCATTGCCGCTGATTTGACATGTCCAATCGCATGTCAAAACTCACCAATGTGAATCAGGGCTCACGTTCACGCTCGGTGACAAATAGGGTAATTCTCCCCAACAGGAACAGACTGCAATAAAAACTGACCAGTGTTCTTATCCCTGTTCACTCTATCCAAAACAAAAAAACAGTTTTACCTTTTTGTTCATCTTTAACCACTTCAGTCCTGGAAGGATTTGCCCCCTTAATGACCAGGACCTATTTCTGCGATACTACACTGCATCGCTTTAACTGACAATTGCATGGTAGTGGGACACTGTACCTGAACAAAATTGACGTCCTTTTTTTTTTTTTTTAAACACAAATAGCACTTTCTTTTGATGGTATTTGATTCATTCATCAGTTTGGGCCGATATTTATTCTTCTACACATTTTTTGTAAAAAAAAAATCGCGCTAGGCTTGTATTGATTGGTTTGTGTCTACAAACTATAGTTAGGATAGTTTTAGGGTCTTTGATTTCATTTTTTTATGGTTTTTACTTGTAATGGCAGCGATCTACAATTTTTAGCAGGACTGGGACATTGCAGCGGACAAATCTAATCCCAGATGACACTTTTTTAGGACCAGTGACATTTGTGCATTTTTATAGCACTGATTAATGTAATAATCAATGTAAAAATTACACTGGCAGAGAAGGGGTTAACACTAGGGGCGATCAAGGAGCTAAGTGCGTTCCCTAGGTGTTTTCTAACTGTAGGGGGGAGATGGGCTTACTGGGACATGACAGAGATCGCTGTTCCTGATCACTGGGAACAGAAGTTCTGACATGTCCCCTGTAAGAACGGGGATATTCTTGTTTACACTGGCAGATCCTCGTTCTGCCTCTGTAATAGGCGATCACAGGTTGCCAAAGGACATAGAGTCTGCCCGACTCGCATGCACGCTCTCGCAGCGTGGAGCAAGAGCGTGCAGCCGGTGGGGCCCGCCCACTCCACCGCACAGGTACATTGATTCGCGAAACGCTGCCAATCTGCCACAGTATATGTACGTGAGCTGGTCGGCTACTGGTTAAGCAAACTTCAGAAAAATACTGACGCATTAGGACACCGGGTCCTACAGGGTAAAACTCTTAACAACTGGTCTTACTTAATGTGCCAAAGTCTACAGGGACAGTAGACTTGGAGTACTGATATCAGCAGAGTCTGCATTAAAGTGGATGTAAACCACATATATCTGCAGTGTTTTCTTATCTCTCTTCAAAGCCCCAAGTCCCGTGGCTTTTTCCAGCTTCATTCCTCTGTTATCAGCCTGATAACTTTTAACAAGTTCTCCGAGAGTGTGTTGGGAGAGCTTGCTATAAATACTTTGGCACAAAGCTAAGCTATTCACCGGTGTGCTCTGCATGTGTGGGCAGGCGGTGTGTACCTATTTCTCACAATCTCTCACAGTGTATAAAAGTATCCACACCTACAGGGGAACCAGAAAGAGGAAAGTCGTAACACGATGTGCACTTTCTAAACAGTATATAAAGCTGAACACAGAAGATATACATGTAAAACTTATCTAGGGAGATTTGTTTCATCTCTGAGTATCATCTGAGGCTGTTCACTTCACTGGGTATATGTGAGGGTTTACATCCTCTTTCAGCCCTGGTTCACATTGGTGCAATTTGAGATGTCAAATCGGCGGCAACTGTCGGCAATGGCACCGCCCTAATGCATTTGCGGTGCTGCACCGACTTAAAAAAAAGTCGTTTCTGTACTACTTGCGATTTCCTGGTGCGATTACCATTGACATCTGTGCAGAAACCCGCACAGATGTCTGAAATTGCAGCCAAAATCGGGACTGACATGCGGGAGGAAAATCTTGCGAGTTGAGCTGAACTCGCACGGCTTCATTCCCGCAGCTTAGTGTGAACCTGGGCTAGGAGAGAATGAAGAGCCTTCTGGGGGTCATGTGACCTAACATGGCTACTTCAGGGCACATGACCCAGGAACACAACGTCTTTGGACATGCAGTTAATAACTGGTGCATTTTAGCACTGCAGGATCCCTTAGTCCAGCCTCTGTAGTTGATCAGTAGGTTTTTTTTTTCAGCAGGTTTGAGAATGGTTTTAAAGTGGTTCTAAATGCTCAAGTTTTTTTTTTACCCTAATGCACTGTATTCATTAAGGTAACGGCCCCCCCAATAATACTAACCCCAGCTTGAACTTGATACAGCAATGTACATGAGAGCAGCAGCTCTCCCAATTTTCGCTCTCCTCATTGGCTCTCAAAGCAGCAGGAGCCATTGGCCAATGAGCTATTGGGGGAAGGAGCCAGGACCATCGGTGGGGACCCAAAAAGATGGGGATCGGGGCTGCTGGTTCTTGGTTGTTGCATACCTTTTTTTATTTATATTTATTTCTCATGTCTATAAAGGTTAATTTATACATTACATTTCTGCTTGTATTCTTCTTGTAGTGTTTGAGGAAGACTTTTATTTATTTATTTATTTATTTTGACCAACCCTTTTATTGCATTTCCTAAAGCTCTGTTCTATATTAAATAATCACAAATGTGTGTATCCATCATTCTATCCAATCTATTTAATCCTTTGTAAACCTTGATGTCTGAACAACAGTTCCTAGTACTATGTAAACTGTATTTAAAACCATAGGGCCAGATTCAGGTAGAGTTAGGCTGGAGTATCTGTGATACTCCAGCCTAACTGTCACTTTAAGCCGGCGTTTCTGTTTTCTGGAACCAGAAAACAAGAAACGCCGGGTTGGTGTTCCGATGCGATCGGCGCAATTGAATTTCGCCATCGCATCGCAACTTTAATTTAAAAATGGCGCCGGGGCATTCCCGCTGATTTACGCTGAAAAAATATGTTAATCAGCGGGAATCGGCAATTCACGATCGTATTCGGGCGCGACGCAGTGACTTTCCGACGTTTCCGTAAGCGATACACGGCGTAAAGATAAAGCAGCCCTCTAGTGGAGTATCCTATGTTAAGTATAGGCGTCGTCATCGCGTCGGAAAAAAATAAATCGCGTCGCTTGCGTAAAACTTTCATGAATGGGGATGTGAAGTCATTGACGTTCACTGACAGAATTTGGAGCCTGCGCACTGGGATGCATTGACACTCGACGCATGCGCAGTAGGTTCGCCGCGGGATCGCGCTTAGTTTAAATACACGCCCCGTACCCGCCCAATTTGAATTCCGCCAGCTCATTTGCGATGCGCTGCCGCAACTTTAGGAGCAAGTGCTTCATGAATAACAGCACTTGCTCCTAAAATTTCGGCAGCGTAACGTAAATGAGAAGCGTTACTCCAGAGCAAAGATGCTCCCATCTACCTGAATCTGGCCCATAGAGTGTAAAAAAAAAAAAAAAAAAAATTACGAAACTTGTCTATTACATCGGATTCCTTGATATATAAATCTAGAACGTAACACTTCAGTTATTTCAGTATGAGGTTGTGTAAAATCAGTTCCTATTTTTCCAACTTGGGAATTTAGTAATTAGCTGAAACGAACTGTAAACAGTCAGCGGGATATTAAGCAAAAGTGTTAAAATGTCATTAAATATTTATGAGAAGATCGAGGTTTAATTAGACGTCTGACAAATGAGGCCATACTACAGTACCGCTGTCTCCAGATGTCTGATATCCAGTATGGCACCTTTTAATTCACAAATATTGCAGTATTCAGTGACTTGTTAATATTCTTAGGTATAGTAGCCAATTAGATCTAATGTGATACTAGTGCAAATTGGCTTTTGAATGCTTGGTATGGGTTATGTGCATAAGACTAGACTGATGTGAAAAAAAACTTTAATCAAAGAAATCCAATGTTATCTAATTGCCAGTTCACCAGAACTTGTGATCACGCTCTTTTAGGGTCCATGCGCACTGTGCTAAAAAAAACAAACAAAAAACCGCTTTTACAGGAGTTTTACATTTTTTTTCCTCTCCTGCTAGTCAATGTTATCCCATGTGTTCATGCACTTTGAAAAATTAGCAGAGGGAAATGTTTTGGGGGAAAAAAACACTTAAGAAAACAAATGCCCATAAACTCTCCTAAACTCTACTTTGCTACTATGAGCATTTTTTATGACACTTTTTCTCCCAGAGGCCGTGTCGTTTTTTGTTTTTTTCTTCTTCTAGTGTGCAGGGACCCTTGGTGTCAGCTTTGCAATTTTGGTAACCTATTGGACTTATTGGTATACTTTATTTTATATATATATATATATATATATATATATATATATATATATATATATAATATAAATTTAGCTATTAAAACCTATGAGCTCTTGTTAGCTGACTGTGTATGACAGCTAACTGATGAACTGGCTGAAATTTGCTCAGCGGCTTGCCCTTTCAGCTGCCTTCCACCCAATATCCATAGATTGAAAAATCTAGGAAGCCGGTTGGAAGATTGTCAGCTGAACAGCATCTATATCGAATGAGATGCTGGCGCTGTTTCGGGTATTTTAAGAGCTGGCAAAGCCAGTTCTCAAAATACAATATCCGCAGAAGGAGATTTGTCCATCCACTCTGTGTAGGTTGTAGTATGGCGAGCTTTACACTCGGCTTTGTGCTCCTGAAGTGCCACCACTTCCCTAGTTTCTCTACTTCCAGATAATGGAGGATAGCATGCCTCAGACCTCATCCCACAGTTTTTCTAGGACCTAATTGTCTTATGGCATAGCTATGTGTCCGTTGGAGGTGTGTGTCTATAGACAAGTAAGTTTTGTGTGAAAATCAATTTTTAAGTGCTTTAACCTCCCTGGCGGTATGATTCTGTCTGGAATTACGTACCAAAAGCGGTACAATTATTTTGCATGGAAATTCTGCGTTTTATACTGTAGGCCTAAAATTTTTAGGAATAACTCACTTAAATTTGTCCAAACCAGAGTCTAGTAGACATCCCGGGTATGATAAAGTTTGAAACACAAAATCATAAAATTATAATATAATAAATAACTATAAATAATTATAACAAATAATAATGTAATTATAATAAAAATTATTCACTAATGTAATCAATCAAAATCACTGAAATTTGCTCAGTTGCAGAATTGTCGCTGTCATTACTTTTATTTTTTTATGACGAATTTCCCCACAAATCGCTATCGCTATTCTGCAAGTGATAATTTATTATCGCTGTTTTCTAGCTGCTCTAAAATCACTTTTGACCTAAAGGGACACTTTTAGTTGCTATGGACAATCTACAGTTTGCAGGCACAAAAAAAATGTTTTTATTATATAAAAGAACATGCAGGACACTGGGCAGACCACTAGGGACAAGGGGGGTGTGTACTTTTTACATACAGTACTGTAATCTATAAGATTACAGTATTCTGTATGTAATGTGTTTGTTTACTTTTTTGAATTTGCCGCCGGTCTCCACCCCCGTGCGCCGTTACGTCGCAGGGAACGGAGATCGGCGGCGTGCGGGCACTGTGTGAGTCGAATGGAGGACGCCACTCGCTCACACAGCGGGGATGCATCGCTGGATCCAGGGACAAGGTAAGTACAGTACCCCGCCTGGATCCAAGGTAAGCCAGCGCGCGCTGCAGGCTCTGCATATTGACCCCGAGCGCGACTCGGGGATATCGATATTTACATGAGAAATCCAACCCGAGTCGCGCTCGGGGATACCGGCAGGGGGGTTAAGCACTTCAGTGGAACATCGTGAAGAAAATTTATAAGGAGTTATTTCGTTTTTGACCCGGGTTTGGCAATGGTTTCGAGCACTCTGGGCTGAAACAAAATCCCTTTTGTGATGGGGTCACCCTTACTGAAAAAGTAAAATGCTCATTATTTCTGCAGGATAGAGGAAGAGGCTGTATTGCTTACCCTATTCCCCATTCCAGAACTTTCCTCTGAAGTCTTGGCCTGTTGGCAGTCCCTCGGCATCTCATACAACGCAGAGCTATTAGTTTGTGAAGGTGTACATGTAATGTGAACAGCTTACAGAGAAGGCTGCAGCAACCCGGTCAAACAGCTAGATGCAGCCTGCTGGAGTGCAGAACTAGGCAAGAATTTCTCCTTGTTCAGACATTCTTATGCCGCGTACACACTACTGTTTTTAATGTCATGGAAAAAAAAACAAAGTTTTTCTCGACGTGATTCTTGTCAAGCCTGCCTTGCATACACACGAACGTGAAAAAAAAATGCTTGAGCAAAGCACGGTGACATACAACACAT
This sequence comes from Rana kukunoris, assembly GCA_029574335.1. Lineage (NCBI taxonomy): Eukaryota > Metazoa > Chordata > Amphibia > Anura > Ranidae > Rana > Rana kukunoris. The sequence continues at coordinate 163,843,367 of CM056055.1, read as the reverse complement.
ACAACTGCACTATAAAGGGAAAGTTCCATTCGAATGGCGCCACCCTTTTGGGCTGATTATGCTTATTTCACATCTCATAACTTGCTTCTGAGCATGCACATTTTTTCCCCGTCGTTAAAGCGTACACACGACCGTTTTTCACGTCGAGAAAAACAACGAGAAAAAATAGAGCATGTGCTAAATTTTTAATGGCCATTTTTCTCAACAAGATAAATGCTCTGGAGCCTACACACGACCGTTTTTAACGACCAATTTAAAAAATTGAATTTTTTTTATCATGAAAAACGGTCATGAATAAGCACTAACCAAGTGTGAAACGCGTCGGCTGTTTTGATTCTTGCTGTGTATATGTGGTGCCTGCTTATGCTTTTTTCAATAAAGACAACTCAAGAGTTTTCCGGTGTGCGGCCGTCCATCCGTTCTTTGCTATTTCCGCAGCTATAAACATAATGAGCATTTAACGCTTGCAGTACAGCAGAAGGGGCACAGTGCACGTTTTTTTTTGTTTCAGCCTAGCGTTCAGCTTGAGGTGAAAATAAGATTAAAATTAGAATAAATGCATAAATTCAATACATGTGAGAATGCAAATTCTCAGTTTATAATTTTAGAATTTCTGTTTTCATAAACCATTTTTATCTCGGCCAAACTGGTAAAAGGAAACTGGCGACAACAAGGCTACAAACCACTAGGATAACCGAACAATAAGCAGCCAGTCTAAAACGCACTCAACAATGAGAACCACTTTGAAAATTGTGTTTCCACACCTGTAATACCACTTCGTTATTGACCATTCACTTCCCCCTTCACTCAATTTTGGGTAACCCGCGGTTCCCTCCCAGGCTCCTAGGGGATCCCATCCGCTCTCTCCTGGAAGCGCAATGCGCAAAGACTTTTTCAGACTTTACTCGCTGTTCCTCCATCTCGATGTGGATTTTGCCAACGGGCTGATATTGCCTCAACTTCTGGAGAGCTCAGCAGCTTCAAAACTTGAGTTGCCTCCCTTTTGGTGGCTACTGACTGCTTTTGGACAACTTTGTGTTGGTACTGGCTCTCTTCCCCATAACCTTTCTCAGGTGTATTCTCCGCTGATCACTCCTCTTGATGACTATTCCTCCACTTATCTTCAGAAGTGGGCGAATGCAATGAACAGATCCTTCACCCCTTTTCAATGCAGACAGGGCATTAGGGCACAGTTGTCTAGCAGCACAGTAAGTGGTGGTAGCACTCAGACACAACAGTACCTGATTGTTGTCCTGTAAAGATCAGTTATAGCTGTCTATACAAAGTAGTCAGTGTGCTGCTTTCATTTTTAGGACAGCGCCCATGTAAAATGTGTGGTGCCAAAACAGTGCAGCATCATAAACAGAATTATTAGGGTGAAATAACAATGCCCAAGTTATCCTGGGACCATGTGTATTTTATTCTAACTTACCAGTGGCTAGTTTATATAAACAAATAGTAATAAAGTATTTGTGGTGTTCCAAGCAAACCAATTAAGTAGCAGGTGTCCTTTTTATGAGTCTTTAGTGAAAAGAAAGAATCTGATGGTTGTTATGGTCCCTTGTTTTCTCATTGGCACATATACGTCTGGCCTAATGCAGGGTCTAAAATTGCCGTTGATGGACTCACTATAACCCACTGGAGTGCTATAATAATTTTGTGTTACTACTTGGATTTCTTGTGTGTTCACCATATGTATCTTGCCATATAACGAGGATAATTTTCCGCTTCTTATGGCTTTATAGTTGTTGCTTTTAGTGCTCATTTACTTGTTGAAAATAATCTATAAATTTGTTATTGTGGGGTTGGATGGCACTTATCTTGAAGAAAAAAATGCAATTCCTCCTAGCCTGCAGCTGCATGCCATTAGTATCATATAATTTTAATAGCCCCAAAGATCATACATTTTTTGCTGGTCTAAAGTCTTTATTATTACTAATGTTGTTCAAGATCATTACCCCCAGCAAATCTAGGTTTAAAGTAAAAGCAACAGCTGAGTATAAGTACTTACTGCTAAACAAATAGTATAGAAAATCTATCATGAGAGAGACTTGGTGCCCTTCATTGCTAACCTCTTCCCTGTAAAATGCTAGGTGCTTGGCTTTCTCTACCACTCACCTGAAAAAAAATTAAAGCAGTCTAGGAGTTTCTCTGAACAACTGACTTGCATGCCCATTCCAGTATTTGACCCAACCAGTACTGAAGGTAAACCATGGCAGCCCTTAATACGACTGGTTTACTCTAAAGCAATGTTTCTCATTCTTTTTCCAGTCAAAGCATTCATTAAAATTGTGCACAATCTCGAGGCCAATCTCGAGCCCATTCTAAAATGTAAAAAAAACAAAAGTAATAATTTTACATAGTGCAAGCTCCACACACGTAGGACACCCCAACATTAGAGGACATTTATGTTGGGTGTCCGACTGGTATTCCAGCATTTCTTTTTCATTTCCTCTCCCTCTAGCAGCCAACGTAACCCCAATGCTAATATACGAAAGTGAAAATTCAGTGCTGGGGTATGAACAAATACAAAATAAATTACAAAAATAAAAATAAAAATATGCAAGCCAGCACTGAGGATAAATTCATAGAAAATTCCCAAAGCATAAATTAAAGTGAAGAAGTGCAGCGCAACCAATTAAATAAAAATACAAATAAACAGTAAACAATATAAATATGAATAGAGAGGTGAGCCAGTAAAATTAAATGTCCACGTGTCCACAAATGTAGTCCATTAAGTGAAAAGTGAATAACACAAATAAATCCGGCAGGAGTGACGAAGAGGAGACACCAAGAAAGAAAATCCACCACCGCAAGCAAGATGGACTCTCACCTTTATTGCTTCGACCCGTGAGAGTCACAAAGCATATCAGCAAAAAATGTCAATCAGATCGGACCTCCAAGCAGATAATACCATACCATACAGATATCAGCGGACAGGCATATATAAGAAGAAACACAGAAAATATCTAGCGCTCTCTTCCAAACATCCAAATGAAACTCTAGCATGCATGGCAAACTGATGATCATGGATGCACCCTATAATGAATTCTTATGGTTAGCAGACAGGTAGGGTGGTTCTATGACAGTCCAGGTAAAAGGCAGGCTGAGTTCAGGGAATAGTCCAAAAGCCAGTCCAAAGTCATACACAGAGAAATCCAAACAAGCCGAGCAGGGCAGACCAACAGGGGGCTTTTATCAGGAATAACACACGCAACACTCTCTATCACAAGCCTTGTGATAGAGAGTGTTATAGAGGAGACACCAAGATTTTCTTTCTTGGTGTCTCCTCTTCACCGTCACTCCTGCCGGATTTATTTGTGTTATTCACTTTTCACTTAATGGACTACATTTGTGGACACGTGGACATTTAATTTCACTGGCTCATATTTATATTGTTTACTGTTTATTTGTATTTTTATTTAATTGGTTGCGCTGCACTTCTTCACTTTAATGTAACCCCAATGCTGACAGACAAGGGAGGAGTGGGTGGGTCAAACAAAGTAGCTGTGTAGTAGAGCTGCACGATTCTCTCTGCGTAAAATCTTTCACATTATACAAAAAAAAAAGGGATTACTTTACTGGGCATACTCAGAAGATCACAACAAATTTGCCCAAATCACACATGTCTGAGTAAACTAACTCTCAGACTTTCCTCTAAATTTACAACAGCGCTGGCTCGAAAAGAGTAGACCTCTAAACGTACAAAATAGAATTATGGCATTGCGGCGGACATATCTGACACTTTTGAAATTTTTGGGACCATTTACATTTATACAGCGATTAATACTGTAAAACTGCACTGATTACTGTGTAAATGTGACTGGCAGGGAAGGGGTTAACACTACGGGGTGCTGAAAGGGTTAAATATGTTCCCTGGAAGTGATTCTAACTGTAGGGGGAGGGGACTCACAAAGGGAGGTGACCAATCTGTGTCCCTTTGTACCGGGAACACACATCGGTCTCCTCACCTCTGACAGGACCGTGGATCTGTGTGTTTACAGATCGCGGGCAATCGTGGGTGCCCGGCGGATATCGTGGCCGTCGGGCACGTGTGCCGAGCAGAGCGCGGGCGCGCGCCCTTTAGACGGCTGGGAATGCCCGGATGTCGCATGACATCCGCCCGGAGGTACAAGAGGTTCCTGCGGACGTCAGATTAGTATACGCCGGGCAGGAAGGGGTTAAAGATGACATTAAACTCCACATTTTGTTTTTTATTATTTTTTTATAAAATAAATTAATGCATTATGTTTAGATAAACACAGAATGTACCTTCTATCCCTCTAAATCCCCTGTTTCATCTTTCATATTCAAGCTTTTTTTCTTCTATTCTCTGACTTTCTGTTCTAGGGTGGCTATGTTGGTTCTCCACACCCCCTTTTGTTTGTGAACGTAGCTATCCTTTCCTGCTTGTTTCTGTGATGGACCATACTATCTGTGCAGACACATTTAGCTCTATTATAGTACACATGTAGAGGAGAGCATGTGACCAGAAATAACAGCACTACTTGCTTTAGGGCCCTTTCACACGTACAGACAGTATGTCCGTATTTCATCCATTCATTTAGCATCGTCCCCGCTATGGTCCGATTCTGCAGATGGAGAAAAATCCTATTTTTCCATTCGTCTGCAGAGCGGATCGGGTGAACACAGACAGACGGTCCATGTTCATCCAATCCCCCCCCCCCCATAAAGGAGAGTAGAGATCTGACGGGCAGTCCCTGCACAGTGTGCAGGGACCGCCCTGTCATCTGCCAGCTCAGCGGGGATCAACGGAGCGATCCCCGCTGAGCAATCGGATAAGAGCTGTACACATCCTCACGGGATACGTACGTGGGAAAGGGCACTTACACTGGTTGCTGTGAGGTGCATCCATGGAGGATAGGGAGCATTCACAGGACAAAAAAAGGCTAAAACCATTGGCAAGAGAAAAAGATCTGAGCCATGTTCTTAAAAATAATTGATTTAAAAAAATGACTATTGTGAATCCTTCTTGCTAGCATTAGTAAATAGGGATAGGGAAGTATAACATTTATGTGTTTTAAACTTTTCCTGGTTTCCATGCCTTGACAAATGTTATCATACATCCCAGGAGTCTTCAGGAGGGGACGAGGGGTTTTCTCAACTAAGCACAACCTTTCTACCTGCATGCTGAGCTAAGGACAGATGGATTCCAGGAAGTAAATGCTACATGGATCATCTGCCCTTACTCAAGATGGCCATGGGCAAAAAATGCTAGGGGGTTGGTGGGTTTCAAATTTATTTCTCAACAAAATATAGCGTGGAGACATGGATGAATGGCTGAGTTTGCTTTGAATATTAAAAATGTAGTATTTTTGGTGTGTTTGTGCTCAGATGGCGTGCAGTTGCGCTTTAAGTAGATATAAATTAAAGTAAGAAAATAATTGCAGGCAATTCATCATCTAACAGACATCTGTCCTTGCAAGGAACCTTTTTTTTGTACAGCAGTTACTGTGGTAACTGGTAAAAATATGCAAGATGTCACAGAAACATTTTATTTTTAATAAATGTTTATCTTTTTTGTGCTTTGTCTAATCAAAATATTCAGTTGATAGTTCGATGTATTTTTAGCTTCTTTACGAATCTGTCTTTCAGGAATGTTGGGAGCAGATGGGCCCTGGACCAAGCCAAGTACAACCTGGTTAATGAATACTTTTTAGTCGGGGTGACAGAGGAACTGGAGGATTTTATTATGTTGCTGGAGGCGGCATTGCCCCGTTTCTTTAGAGGCGCCACAGAACTCTACCGTTCAGGTAATTAAGAACATTACCAATTTTGTGGAGTATTAACTTGGACACATTAGGGCTGGATTGTAGCAAGACTTCCATTCATTGCTAAATGCTATTGATGTTTATGCCCCAGAGAAATTATAATTGGAATCTGATTGAATACCATAGGGTGCACGAATACGGTTCTTCCAGACACATTTTGGAGTGATTTTTATCATATTTATTTGTGAAGACTTGTCATAATTTCCAGGCTGCATAATCCTATGGGGGCACAAGTGAAGAACAATGGGTGAACGGTCCCAACTGCCCTATGCTAAAAGGATTTTAATCCCCACTAAACATTAGGAACCCATCAGGATGGCTCCCATTCTTGTTATCACTATAGCTATGGCACAATGATCATATTCAAGCTTGGAAGTTAATTTACTAAATCTACTGCAGCCTAAAGATGAGCATGTGCCTCACACACAATACAATATAAAAAAAGCTAATTAAAAAATGTTCTGTGTATTTATTTTTTCCTTTTTACATCTATAATGTAAAAACGGAGCAGACATTTTCAACAGTGTACCAAATAGCCTCATGTCCTTTAGGCAGGCAAATCAAACTATAATGTACTGTCAACTTACCCAGTGTAGACTGACACTGTTAAAGTGGAGGTTCACCCTCAAACTAAACTTCCTAGCTATGCTATCTGCAGCCTTAATAAAGGCTTGTAGCGTTGTTGTTTTTTTTTTTTTTTTAATCTTTACACTTGCCTGTCTTCACCCTCACTTCCGGGTCTTCTTCCTTGCGGGGAGTGGGCGTGTTGCTCCTTTTCCACGACGGGGAGCTCTGCGCAATGTCTCCTGGGGGTGAGTGTTGATCCTCCCAGGAGACGCGCTGTGCTCGAGGCATAGATGATTGACGTGCGGGTAAAGCGCTTCATGCCTTCCGAAAATATCCGAGGGGGACTCTGCTCTTTACGGCGCTATACGGCACCTGCCGTGCAGAGCTGACTGTGCAGGCACCGTATAGTGCTGACTCGCAGCTCGGCTATTTCCGGAAATCTGGTGACGCGCTTTGTGCGACAGGGGAACTGTTTCACAAGCCGTCAATCATCTAATCAAAGCATAGGAACGCCCAGTCTAGAACCTGGAAGCCCTGAACAAAATGACAATATAACAGTATGTACGGGGAGGAAAAAAAAAGACCTACATACAGTAAAATGTCCTTGGCATGCTGAGTCTACTGAATTTTAGAAAAAAAAAATTTAAGTTTGGCATGGGCATCTAGTCTTCGGTTACTTCTGATCAAAAAAAGGGTTAACTCTATTAACCCTCTGCCAACCTGCTTGTAGTACTGCTCTAAGACGGGAAAAGTGTATGATCCCGCTGATGCTCGGGAATGGTGCGTCGTCATGAAATATCATCAACCAGCAGTGCATCACACACTTGGAAAAATGGCCGCTTTTCCCTCTATGACTAAGACCTGGTGGGTGGGGCAAAACATGTCAGGGGGCATGGCTTGTGGGGTGGTGCAAGGCTGAGGCCATCTTATACATGGTAACTACTGTATTGGGAGAACTGCGATTTTTCTAAGTTACCCTCAGGTAGTTTCTGATTTTGTACAAGCGAAAACTGTTACCTAATGAGAACACATTTGTCTCTGCCCTTCGCTAAGAAGAATCATTAAACTAACTGCTATACTTGATGGATAAAATCTACCATTATGTAGCACAAATTCAGGTTGCGAATCTGAAGGATAGCTACAAATTAAGACTGAATAATAATAAAAAGTAACATGAATGCTTAATTTAGGATATGGGTTAAAAAAAACATCCAAGTGTTTGGAAATGCCAGTGGACATGGCTAAATTATTTACCAGGAGATGAAGCCACAGATATGGTGAGTAGATAAGGTCATTCCCCAAAACTCCCAAACAAAGCAAAAGATTGTGATAGAAGCCAAAGAGATGCCAACACTCACTTTTTGAATGGACTACAGCATTCAGTAGCAGAGACTTTGATAAAATGCATCAATCGACATATCAAGTGCTTTGCATACTAATGGAATCTACAGGGGGATTGGCACAGAAGGACCAGCTACACAAAAACAACCATGTGAAAGTATGTTTGGAATTTGATAATAAGCTTGAAAGTAACTCATTCATCATGTGGAAAATGTTTTGTAGTCAGATCTAGGATTGCCTACATAAAAAAACTTGCTTACACCAAAGTATAGTGGTGGTAACTTGCTGCAGATTTTCATTACCAGAGACTGATTTATGTTAATAATAGAACTGAAAATAGATGGTAAAAAAAAAAAGCAGAATAATCCTTTGAGTAAATGTGTCCTTTAATAAAGCTAAAGGTTAGATATTATCCAACATTGTAGTATCTCCAAACATAAGGCCAAAATAATATTAGAGCGACTGGAGAACAAAAACCTGAATGTCTTCAGTCAAAGCCCTTCATTTTATTTCTTTTGAGAATTTGTGGAACTATTTTTTTTTAAGGTTTTTTTTTAAGGGTTCATGCACACAGAGCTTGCACAGGCATTTTAGATGCTCCTCACCTGGGGAGCTGCATATGTTGCATACAGCCTGTCATACAACTGAAGGGCTATACACAGCCATGCTCTTGTAAACGCAGAAGAAGTTTTGCATATGTAAAATATGCTGGACGTGCGCGCACGTGTAGACGTCAATGCAAAGTTCTCGGTCTTTGCCAAGAACTGAGCGTGTAAAAGGGCAGTAATGCCCTCATCCCTATCCTATTTTTTCTCCTCTTTTATCAGACACATGTTTCACTTGTTTTACTAAATGCAGTTGTCTATCAAATAAAAATGGAGAACGCGGGATGGGACTGGAGCTTAATGACATGCTAAGAGGGAGGTGTAGAAAGACTGGCTACAGAGGTCAGAGTTAGTAGAAAATCCTAGGACTGCTGGAAGGAAAGATGTAGAATCTTCATGTTTGTACTGTGTTCCAAAGTGCTCATTCGGGTACATCAAAAAATTTATAAGGGAGAATGCTATGGACTCCCACACAGTGAAGTTGGGTGAAAACAAAATTAAATATCTTTGTATACGACTATGGGGTGTATTAATGGTGAGTGCCAATAAAAACATTCCCTACTGTCCTCTACTAAAAACGTCTGAATGAAAATGGAATTTAAGCATAATTATTCATCTAAATGTTTTATCTCCCCTCCCTCTTCCTACCTCCCCTTGTGTAGAAAAAGTCTGAATACTTAGTGTTAGGCTTGAATTGCACTTTAACTTCAAATTAGTTTTAATGTTAACTGTCATTTTCATGCTGTAATAATTTGCACATAGTTTAGCTATTTCCCTCACTTGCATTCTCTGTATTTTTGTATCTACAGGAAAGAAGTCTCACCTCCGAAAAACAACAGAAAAGAAGGCACCATCGAAGGAGACTACTGCAAAGCTTCAGCAGTCGGACATATGGAAAATGGAGAACGAGTTTTATGAGTTTGCACTTGAGCAGTTTCAGTTTGTCAGGGCACATGCAGTGCGGGAAAAAGATGGAGAACTCTATATTCTTTCACAGAACTTTTTCTATGAAAAAATTTACCCAAAGTCAAGCTAAGGACACTGTGTGCTGTTAGTTTAATGGACTACACCTTTGTTCATAAGGCTTTAATTTCAGGCCTGCAGACTCGACCAGTAATTATACCTGTGAGACGGTTCATTGATAACTCGCTAAGGTTATCAAATGAGCCATATCGAATGTTCAGTACTAAGAAAACGAGACCTTGCAGTGATCTCCTTCTGCCACAAGATCATGCTGATAAGTACAACACGTGAGAACTCAACTGTAGCAAAATGGACACTGGACAGTCTGGAATTACACTGTACAGAAAAAAAAAATGGAACTCTAGATATTTTTTTTTTTAACTTGCAAGTGTCCAAACGTCTCCTCTCTGATTTATTTTGTGTTCAGTTTCAAATGGCTGTTATTGATCATGTACTTTCCACCTGTGAATATTTAAACACATTGAAGAGCTCTATCAGACATTCTGCTGTGTAACTTGTCCATTTTTACACTGGTGCTTAATTAGTATCAAGATAGCTTCTGGATTTAAAATCAACAAAGCAGTATTTTTTTGTTTTTATTTTACCCTTCTGTCTATAGACATTATAGAAAGTGTTACAGTTTTTTTTTTTTTTTTTTAAATAAAGTCGTTGTTTGGCTCATGCTACTGGAAAAATTCAATGGTTCTAGATCATTTTCCCAAAGTATTACAGCTGAAACATCGTAAACTCTCTGTATATGGTTCTCCTTATTTGCCAGGAGAAAAAGCTTACGTATTGGGGGCAAAACTATGCTTTTTGAAGTCACTAGCAGTTTTGACCTATGGTTTTCAACTTTACAGAAGTATGTATTGCTTTATTAAAGAAAAGGTTTACCAAAAACCCTTTTGAAGTGTACATTTATCTCTAGTCACCCCTAACTGTATATACATTTGTTTGTAAATTATTTTACTTTTTTTTAATTCCTTCAACATCTATGGACACCTGAACTTCACACCTAAATGAGTTTGTTTCCATTCCAAAACCGTGTGCTCACAATTAGTGTTCCGGTTCATCCCAAATGTGTTCTGTAGAGTTGAGGTCAGGGCTGTGTGTCCACTTCAGTTCCTTCACATTAAACCATATGTATATGAAATAGAAAAGGGAAATGTCCTGGAAGACGCACATCCCTGCAAAACCCTGTAAAGGTGTATGATCGCCTCAGCCCAGGCTCCAACCAGACCACGCCCCAAACACGTTTCACTCTGCCCACAGAGCTAAGTCATGGGGACCTATGCTCCCCATGACTAAGCTCTGTGGGCCGAGTGAAATGCATTAGGGGCATGACTTGGTTGGAGCCTGGGCTGAACGGGTTTTGCAGAGATGTATGACAATCAGGACTTTTCTCTTTTCCATTAGATGAATAGAGCTTGGGACAAGCTCTTTCGTTGTCTGCACGCTAAACGGTTGTTGCATAGGACCTGGTGGAGCCTTGAATGACACCTGTCGATATACTTTGGGCCACATATCTATATGAAGCTGGCTTCCTGCACATGGACATTGTCACACTTTAACAGAAAAGGGCTTTCCCTTAATAGTAGCAAACTGGGTTTGGTTCTCATAATTGTCTGAATTGTCTTTGTATGCCATAAAGTGTGTATGTGTATATGCAGAGCTTTTTTTCTCAGAAAATAGGTGCAGGAACTCAACCACGACCCGTTCAGATTTCACAAACAGTAGAAGGGTCTTAAAGGGGCATTAAATACCAGAATTGCATTACATACAGTGTGCAGAGTTCAGGGGGTTACAAAGCAGTCACTTGTAAACACAGAAACCAGACTTCTGTGTTCACAAGTGATTGTGGTGAGCGGGCACCAAAGGGTCTGAGCTAAAGGTGGTGGAACTGAGTTCCACCAAGTTCCCCCAGAAAAAAAGCCCTGTGTATATGTATGTATGTATATATAATATATATATATATATATACATACACACATACACAATCTATATATATATATATATATATATATATATATATATATATATATATATATATATATATATATGTATGTGTGTGTGTGTGTGTTTTATATGTAATTTGTTGCAACATCATGTTTGTAGGATAAATTTAACCCCTGGGGTACTACTGGTGGAAAACCTGTGTCATAGAATCTTTTTAATATGGTTTCCGTGGCTATGAATTACAGACATCGACTTAGAGCTATGTGGCTTTTGCAAGAACTTTGTCTGGACCTAGAAACCAGAACAGAGAACACCTGGAACCTATAGGTTCAACAGCAGCCTGTTATGGCTATTGTAACTCCCCCAATTGTCCCCGTGTATAAGACCTTTGATTCCTGAAATACCTAAGATTTTGAATTTTTATTTTTTTAATAAGCCTATTTACAGTAAATGTTAAGAACTCTACATGTGTGTTCTCTTTAAACCCATCATTGATTTTAACATTTGCATAAATTATTTGAACAAGTATGGAATCCACCCTTGCATGTGTTAAGGACCTCACAAAACATTGAAGATATTAAGCTCAATTCACAAAGCTTTAACACAAGGGTTATGATCTTTGTTTCATCACGGTGACTAACATGTTCACATTTTTATAGGTCTCGGCTGAAAATAATTGTCACTTTTTTTTAAATAAGTATTTTTTTCTTCTTGGGTGTTATTGAACCTTTTATGTTATTTTAATGGAGTGTAAACTTGCTGTGTCAGAGTACCTGTGTTTGGCACCCACACCACAGCATTAATTACCTCAAATGACCTTCAGCCCAGGTTCACACTGGGTATGATTTAGTTTGATTTGAGATGCGATTTCACATGTGAAATCGCATCTCAAATCGGCGGCATTTGCTGGCAATTGCCGGCAATGACACCGTCCTAATCTGTGAGACACCGCATCTGCGGCGCTGCACCGATTTCAAAAAGTAGTTCCTGTACTACTTTTTGCGATTTCAGGACGCGATTTACATTGACATCTGTGCAGAAACCTGCACAGATGTCTCTTAAATCGCGGCTGAAATCGGGACTCCCAGCGGGAGTGAAATCGTGCGAGTTCAGCTGAACTCGCACGGCTTCACTCCCGCAGCCCAGTGTGAACCAGGGCTTAAGTAGAAAAACAACATCCACCTGCCCTTACTGGGTCTTTCTAGAGGTGGAGCAATGCTGCTTGACCTAAAGAAGAAAATAAAACTAAGGACGAAAGGGCAATATTTTGCAGCTTACCAGTCCTTATGTTGGGATTGTTTTTTTTTTTTTTTCCAGACTAGGAATATTTTCATTAGGAACATAAAATACATGTTGATCTTGCTTGAAATGCAGTGCCCTCATCCCTTTCTGTGAGCTTCACCACTTCACGTTTTATGCTGAAATTTTTTTTATGAAGGTGGACAGAGTCTTTAATGGGAAGATTTCTAAATGGAGTTTGACCAAAAGTCACAGCTAAAAAAAAACATCCGATTTCATGGGGAGGGTGAAATACCAGATTTTGGGTAGATTTATTCATAAAATACCTTTTCAGATACGTTATGTAGTTTGGTTATGTATCTGTGTAATGCAATTTATAAGCGTTTCTAATATTTTTTTTTTTTTAAGCTAACATTTTTTGTCCTGCTACTTGTCAATGTGTTTCTACGTCGGGCAAGATGAGTAATTTGTAAGGCTGTTTACTATCATAAAGTTTGAAGTAGCAAGGTTCCGATTTTGTGAAGAGTGATTTGTGGCTAGACTAAATACTGTAGTTGAGGATGTTCTAAATGGATGTCCTTAAGCTACCTTTATGCCGCGTACACACGATCAGTCCATCCGATGAGAACAGTCTGATGGACCGTTACCATCGGTTAACCGATGAAGCTGACTGATGGTCTATCGCGCCTACACACTATCGGTTAAAAAAAACGATCAGGTCAGAACGCGGTGACGTAAAACACGACGACGTGCTAAAAAAATTAAGTTCAATACTTCCAAGCATGCGTCGACTTGATTCTAAGCATGCCTGGATTTTTAACCGATGGTCGTGCCTACTAATGATCGGTTTTGACCTATTTGTTAGTAATACATCGGTTAAAGTTTAAAACAAGTTGGCTTTTTTTTAACCGATGGATAACTAACCGATGGCACCCACACACGATCGGTTTGGTCCGATGAAAACTGTCCATCAGACCGTTCTCATCGGTTTAACCTATCATGTGTACGCGGCCTTAGACTTTATATGTTGGACAGCCATGCATGATGGAAGAGGGACAATGTACAGAACACCTAGCTACGGGCCCCTTTTGAGGAAAGCAATAGCAATTGGGCACATAAAAACTGACACAGCTTCTTTACACCTTCCAGTGAGCAAACTTTTAACAGTAGATGTCTGCATGATTGGGTAGTGCCTACAGCCACACAACTGTTCCCTGATCTGACATGATACAGATGGGTCAGACTTATGCTGGCCATACACTATATAAAAAGTTCAGACAGTTCTTTCGTTTTTCGGTCAGTTAATGGGCACACAATCGATAATCGTTGGGAAGTTTTTGAGCCAAAAAACGAAGGACACATTTGGAAATTTTCTGTCGAACGAACGATAAATCGGAAGGTTAATGCGTTTCCCGTCCAAACTTTCTGCACTAGGTATATGTAAAAAAACGAACCATTTTTTTTTTATTTATGTCCACTGAACGATTTATCGGTCATTACATGATGGCACTATTGTTTGTGCTCACGACCGAACATTTGTTTTTCATGGAGTGTATGGCCAGCATTATACTTTGTTGTCTGTAGTGGCCTTTAGGCTCAACTGACAGTTGGGATTCTGGTGTACTGAGATAGGGAAATTATCTCTGAAAATATGTTGTAACTATATTCAAACTGATCAAAAAAGTCAGGTGTTCCCTAGATTCTGGTCTCTCCAGTCAAAGGCTTGTTTTGTTTAGTTGCCATTTTGGACCATTGGGGACTAAAATATACATATATTATACATATATTTATTACCTATTGATGGGGTGGTTTTAAACAGTAAAGCTTAAATTCTTAAAGTGGAAGAAACAACACTTCTATTTCAACTATATTACTTTTAGATGTGATTGTCAAGGTCTGCTGAAGTCCCTGAGAGATAAATCCTGGACTAAGTTCACCAACTTTCATTCTAAAGTAATTTGTTGTAGATATGCCCTTGTATTACCATACTATTTCACCCTATCAAGTTGTGGGTGGATTCTAGGTGCTGAGTCTTGGGGTTCCCAGGTCACTACAAAATTATAAGTATTAGAGTCCTGGCAATTGGTTCAATGAAACTTGACTGCTATTACACGTATATGTCTCAACCAGTGACTTCACAACCTGTTTCTGCTGTAATACTTTCTGAATTGGTCATTTCTGATGCTGCTCATAGACAAAATCATATTTTTTTGAATACCAAAAACATTTAAAAATGATTAATCTCAGCACTATGTAGAAGCCATGGCATGACTTCACTAATGCACAGTTTTCCTTGAATTAGCTGTCAGGAAATACTTAGAGGTGGTCCACCCAATTTTTTATTTTTCAAGCCAGCAGCTACATTTTATAGTGCAGCTGCTGACTTATAAAAAATGGACACTTGCCTGTCCAGCATGCCCGCGATTTAGGCAGCCGATGACCAATCGCTGATCCCTCGGCTGCCCTCGCCGCCATCCTCGGTGAGGGAATCAGGAAGTGAAGCGTTGCGGCTTCACTGCCCGGTTCCTTACTGCGCATGTAGCGTGGCACTCCCTCACTGCGAACAGTGTGTTTCCCAGGAGACAGCCGGGGGGGGGGGGGTTAAGTGGCGTGAGCCTATGCCCAGAAGTGGGTGCAAATACCTGGAGAGGATGGGTTCCGAAAAGTGGAAGGTACATTTTTGGGTGGAACAGCGCTTCAAATATGCTATAAAATAATAGCAAGTTGGGTCAAAAGTTTTGGCTGATATGGCAGATGTGTGATCTCGGTGATGGTTGACAGACATTCTGGCCTGTGGCTAAGGTAACCAGTTGCTGAAAGAATCTGCACCAATATATAGGCAGTGATGGCTGTCCTGTTAGCTTCCCGGGCTGTCATGTTGATCCTCTGGCTTACTTACTTTGAGCCACTGGCCAGGAACAATTATGCATATGAGGGATCTGTCTTTACTGGCAGCATGTTCCAGATTAGCAGACTAAAGTATAGAGGTGTTCTTACAAAAGGTGGACAATTTCTGTCAATAGAGGTACAATGCTGCAAGGTACCGGACAATTTGTTCTATTGAACAGATTGTTTAAATGGGAGTTTTTCTGTCCACACAAGGATTTTCATAAGCATCTCTTATTAGCAGACGTACAATCATGAAGTCTATGTCCAGCCTCAGGCCCTTCCTATCAACTGATTTGCTTTATAACATGGTTTCCATGTGACCCAGTTCTTTATTCTCACCCGCTGCTGTAGATTGCAACAAGTCACCAAACATGCTCAAAGATCTGTGGTAATAAACTTTCTTATGTTCCATACTGTAGAATATTTTTTACTAAAGTGCTTTGTAATGTGTTTTAAATATTAGCATTTACAAACTGAATAAAATCTGTAAATAATGCTTATTTTGTCCAAAAGGCTATAATTTAATTGTCAAATGTTTTGTGAAAATTCTGGTAGCCACGTTAATCTATTTACATTGCAACATTTAACTTTAGAGTGCACACAATGTCAAAATGCTTTTAGAAACAGATGAGAGTGGGGTTAACAATAGAAATAATAATGGTTTGAGGTCTATATTTTTAACTTTACGTTTTTAAGTGGTTTTATGTGTTTTTTTACAATCTTTAAACAGTTTTTGTTTCACAAATAAACAATATATGACAAAGGGCCTCCTACAACATTATGAGATATATCAATAACAATATCGGACCACCCTATGATGCCTTTCATCTCAAACATTCAACTCTGCTGTCTGATGAGGCATTAGTCACTGCTCTGATCATACCTCCCAACTTTAAAATGAGGGACACTTCGGGGAAGCGCTAATCTGCGGCAAAATGTGGGTATAGCCTAACTGTTCACAGTGAGGGGGGTTTAATGGGCATGGTTAAACAAAACCCAGCCAACCTTGTGCCTATAAAATATGCTTTGATTTATGTTCCACGAGCAGGAGTCTCAATGGCACATCTATAAAAAATAATACACATACTGAAAGCAACTTTTTGTCTCAGCCTACCTTAAAGAACGTAATTAAAATAGTCAGTGATTGCTTTGCACCCAGCAACTGTTGAGACAATAAACACTTTGGTAAGAAGTATGTAATGTACAATATAGTGCAGGCGTCTGGGTTGTTCACAAAGTGCAGCAGTCGGTGTCAGGTTTAGGAGTATGTAATGCCCAGAATGGAGGGGACAGGAGTTTGGTGTGCAAAATTTCCTCTGCACACAAAACTCTCCACCACTTTACTCTTTCAGAAGAAATAATTTCCCCCCTTCCACAGCACAAATTCTGCTCCGCCCCAAGTCCCTCCTCCCTACACAATGCCCTCTTATTTGCTATCTCTGGACAAATCCCCAATTTTCCCTCTCAACACAAATCATCTATTCCTTCCAGCACAAATCTTTTTCCCCTCCTAATCCCTTCCCCAGGACAAATCCCCCACCCCCAAACTTCCCTCTTAGAATACATCCTCTTCCTCACCAATTTCCCCCCTCGGCACAAATCTTCTTTCCAGCAATAATTATCCCCCTGGGACAAATCCTCCTCCATTCTCTTCATGCACAAATGCTTTACACTTCATCCTCTCCAGCAAGTCCTCTTCCTACCATGAATTCCATATCATGAAAATCTATCGCTGGTGTCACGTTCAGGGGTCAGGTTTGAATACCAGTTACTATAGCAGTAGTGGGACTACCACCGACCAGCAGGATAGGTACACAGGCAGTCACCCTGGCGAATGACACAGGCTCATCTGAGGTTCAGAGTCTAAATACTAACCAGTGTTTACCAGAGCTGATGGTGGAGATGGGATTTTTGCTGCATGTTTGTACCAGGTTGCGGTCCTCAGGATCGTCCCCCCAGGAGGTGAGCAAGCTGCTGTCCAAAACCAGATAAGCAGGTAAGGGTCAACAGAGGCATCAGAAAAAAAAACCTAAGGTAGTAATGAGTAGTTGTAGTTTGGGATCAGGCAGAAGTGTAGTTGAGGAAAAAGCCAAGGGTCAATATGGAATAGCAAACAGGAAGTGCAGAGACATCACTTAAATCAAGTTTATTGGAGAAACGAAGAGTTCAAGATCGGATCATTTAAGGAATTGGGGGGGGGGGGGGGGGGCTGCTGCACGCAGAAGTTTTTTTTTTCATCTTAATGCATTAAGATAAAAAAACCTTATGACTTTACAACCCCTTTAACCACTTCCTGCCCGGTCAATAGTAAATTGACGTCCAGGAAGTGTTTGTGTTATCCTGACTGGATGTCTATTGGCGTCCAGCAGGATAACATGCCGGCGCGCCCGTGTGGGCAAGCAGCCCGGCGATCGGTGATGCGTGGTGTCAGTCTGACACCCTGCATCTCTGATCTCGGTAAAGAGCCTCCGGCGGAGACTCTTTACCACGTGATCAGCTGTGTCCAGTCACGGCTGATCACGATGTAAACAGGAAGAGCCGTTGATCGGCTCTTCCTCACTCGCGTCTGACAGACGCGAGTAGAGAAGAGCCGATCGGCGGCTCTCCTGACAGGGGGTTCGTGTTGATTGTTTATCAGTGCAGCCCCCCCTCGGATGCCCACACTGGACCACCAGGGCAGGGGGAAACATGTGAATGGCCAGGTACATCTCCCATGGCCATCCACATGTAAAAAAATAAAAAAAAAGCATAATAGATGCCAATCAGTGCCCACAAATGGCCACTGACTGGCAACATGGGCACTGTCAAAAATTAGTAAATAAATAAGTGATGCCCCTCGGTGCCCATCCATGCCCATCTGTGACACCCATAAGTGCCGCCTCATCGGTGCCCATCAGTGCCGCCATAGTGCCCTTAATTGAAGAAAACATACTTATTTTTTTAGTTGTTGCGCAAAAAATAAAAACCGCAGAGGTGATAGGTGATCAAATACCACCAAAAGAAAGCTTTATTTGTGGGGATAAAATTATTAAAGAAATTGTATGGGTACAGTGTAGCATTAACGCGCAATTCAAAGTGCGACAGCGATGAAAGCTGAAAATTGGCTTTGGCAGGAAGGTGCGTAAGTGCCTGGTATGGAAGTGGTTAAGGTCTTCCTCTAACTGTCTCCACAGTCTGTGCCAATCACAAATGTCTCCCAAAATTAAGACAAAAAGTATTTTCATAGTGTAATACTGTAACTATAAACTTTATTACGTGAACCAGGGCTGTCTTTTCCATGGGGCACACTGGGAAGTTGCCCGGTGGCCCCACTTGCCTGGGGGGCCCCCATCGGCTGCCCAGCAACCCCAGTAAAAAATGGTGGAGAACAGCGGGTCAGAACTGTAGAACTGTATCGTGTCTACAGTCTCTGAGGAAGAGTCTGGAGAGGAGTTAAGAGTGGGAGCGCTGCTGGGATGGGAGTCACAGGAGAAGTCGGACATGAAGAGACTATAGGATAAAACCAGAGCAGCCAAGCTGGAGCCATCTGACTAGAGCTGCAACTAACGATTATTTTCATAATCGATTAATCGGCCGATTATTTTTTCGATTAATCGATTAATCGGATAAAATCATTAAAAAAACGTAATGTGGAATGTTTTCGTTTATTTCACAGTAATAATGAAAAAACATGTTACACTCAAACGGCAGATTAAAAAACGTTTAACATTAACATTACACAACTTTGCAGCAGTACTATTCCTATCCGGGAACACCAATGCTGGGGCACTATTCCTCCCGGGAACACCAATGCTGGGGCACTATTCCTCCCGGGAACACCAATGCTGGGGCACTATTCCTCCCGGGAACACCAATGCTGGGGCACTATTCCTCCCGGGAACACCAATGCTGGGGCACTATTCCTCCCGGGAACACCAATGCTGGGGCACTATTCCTCCCGGGAACACCAATGCTGGGGCACTATTCCTCCCGGGAACACCAATGCTGGGGCACTATTCCTCCCGGGAACACCAATGCTGGGGCACTATTCCTCCCGGGAACACCAATGCTGGGGCACTATTCCTCCCGGGAACACCAATGCTGGGGCACTATTCCTCCCGGGAACACCAATGCTGGGGCACTATTCCTCCCGGGAACACCAATGCTGGGGCACTATTCCTCCCGGGAACACCAATGCTGGGGCACTATTCCTCCCGGGAACACCAATGCTGGGGCACTATTCCTCCCGGGAACACCAATGCTGGGGCACTATTCCTCCCGGGAACACCAATGCTGGGGCACTATTCCTCCCGGGAACACCAATGCTGGGGCACTATTCCTCCCGGGAACACCAATGCTGGGGCACTATTCCTCCCGGGAACACCAATGCTGGGGCACTATTCCTCCTGGGAACACCAATGCTAGGGCACTATCCCTCACGGCAGGGCTTGACAAATCTGCTTTGAATCCAGGAGCCAGCTAAAAAAGTTAGGAGCCAGAAAATGCGCCCCGTCCCGACGAGCTTGCGCGCAGAAGCGAACACATACGCATGAGGTATCACCGCGATTGTTGGAGCGAGAGCAATAATTCTAGCTCTAGACCTCCTCTGTAACTCAAAACATGCAACTTGTATTTTTTTTAAACTTCGCCTATGGAGATTTTAAAGGGTAAAAGTTTGACGCCATTCCATGAACGGGCGCAATTTTGAAGCGTGACATGTTGGGTATCAATTTACTCGGCGTAGCATTATCTTTCACAATCTAAAAAAAAATTGGGATAACTTTACTGTTTTATTTTTTAATTAAAAAAAAAAAATCCAAAAAAGTGCGCTTGTAAGACCGCTGCGCAAATACGGCGTGACACAAAGTATTGCAACGATCGCCATTTTATTCTCTAGGGTGTTAGAATAAAAAAAATATATAATGTTTGGGGGTTCTAATTATAGGGAAGGAGATGGCAGTGAAAAATTACATTACAGTTGCTGTTTAACTTGTAATGTCAAACGGCCACCACCAGATGGCGCCAGCTCAAGGAAGGAAGAGCTTGGGACTTCACAAGGCCGCAAAGCCGCGGCCTCAATTAGCGTTTGCCGCGGACCCGCGGCGATCGCGCGGTGGAGGTGGTGGGGGCCCACGGAGACACACGATCCTGTGCCTCCGTGCACCCCCACCTCCCCCGCTGCTCGATCGCGGCGGGCCCGCGGCAAATGGTAATTGAGGCGCGGCTTTGAATGGGCGGAAGAGCGGACCGATTATTCGATAATGAAAATCGTTGACAACGATTTTCATTATCGAATATTATCGATAATATCGATTAATCGTTTCAGCTCTACATCTGACTGAGCCTTGCATGGTGCTAACTGAGAGGAGGTCAGTGATAGCACCACCAGGCCAGTCTAAGGGCGGGTGGTTGCTGATGAAAGGGGGGAGTGAATACAAAAATATTAGTGCCCCCCCTTACCTTAGTGTATTTACTCTACGGAAGGTGGTTCCCCTTTACATCAGAGTCTGCAGGATTCCCCCTTACAGTGCTAGGGGGAACTCAGTCTGAGGACCGTGATGTAAGTGGGAACTCTGATGTAAAGAGAAAGCAGTGGATTCTGATATAAGGTGGTCTCTGGTCACCAGAGCCCCCCTCCACATCAGAGTTCCCCCTTACATCATGATCTGCAGTGTTCCCCTTTACATAAGAGTTCCCTTTCACTGTAAGGTGGAATCCTGCAGACTCTGCAAGAGGAAACTCTGATCAGGCTGGGTTACAGTAACCTAACCTTCATGCCAATGAAGAAATTTGTAAAACTGTAATTTTAGGTACTTTTTTTGCAGTGCCAATAAAAAATTGTGGTTCTGCCAGTAAATTTCATGATTTTTGGCAGTAAATTCTTGTGCGTGGTTGTGTAGACAGGGCCCCAGTGCACTGTATTGCCCGGGGCCTATAATGCTCTTAAGATGGCACTGACGTGAACTGTATATATGTTACCAGAACAACCACGCCTACCTAAACCGTAATCCTTGTGAATGCAGCCGCTGTCTAATATTCTCAACAGGAAGTCTGACCAATAAGGAGTTGTCCCCTAGGCAGCGCTTCTTGCATTAATGTGCAATAAAATCAAAAGTGTACCATCATAATTTGTCACAAATATCAAACTATAAATGCAAATATGGAAACAATAAATACAAAATGTGGATAAGACTAGAAAAGTCCTTAAAGTGAACTAGTGCAAATGTCCTTATAGAATGTGATATCTTGAGTGCCAGGTTCCCAGGATACCCCATATAGTGAATATTCCACCTCGTGCTGGGTAATACACACCACACCAGATGCCAGTGACCCCCTTACTGTGCAGTAATAGGTTATTTGGGAGACCTATACCGATCTTCTGTTGGCTCTTGGTATGGATCATTTCTCCTCCTCAATGTGGTCTAATAGGCGGGCAGTATGATTCAAATAAAAATGGAGAGAGAGCTTCTCATATTAATGTATTAAAAGTGGTCAAAAAGCACTACGAAGTCTATTGGACATCATACTAAATGGTCTGCTGTTACATAAAAAAGATGGATGGCACCTATGGCTTGGCATGCGTTCAACCTGCGGCCTAGAAGTGAAGCACAGGAACAAACAGTAATTTTTTTCTTATATACAACTGGTAAATTTCATTGTTTGATCACGTGGACTAATTTTTTATTCCACTTGCATAGTCATTATACATAAATTTCTTTATTACGTCAGGATTTCTGTGCCATGTGTGAACGCAGTTTGAATATTTTTCCTCCTTGGCAGTATTAACCACCTCATTGCAGTTCAGCTGATACAGTTCATCTGTAATTTTAGCCTTTGCAAGTAAGATATGGCTTTTTGTGATGGCACAACTGTCATCTTGGAAGGTTTCCTTGTTTTGCGAGCTTCTTCACTGACAAAAGATTTCAAGAGCAGGGATATAGAGCACATTTTTTACAGGTATGTTCTGGTGAAACTGGGAAATGGGAAAGTTCAGAAACCTGTTTCCGATTCTATTATTTGCCCATTAGCTGGGGTGATTTTTTTCTGTTTTACTCAAGGTGAATAAAGACATTTCTGTTATTTGTCATGTGACTCGTAGCTCCTGAATAAACACACTGTGCCTGCAAAGATGAGGTGCACATTTTGAATCGAAAAACCTATTCATTATCTGAAAAAAATCAGTTTCTTCTTTCACACTTTTGGCATTTTGTAGTTTTGTTTGTTTTTGCATTCTAGCTTTCCAGATTCTGGCAAATGCCTTTAAACAACCTTGTTTCTTGCACACAAAACATTCACGAGTTTCTTGTTGCATGCTACAGTTTTTATTCCGTTTGTTTTTCATGTGTAAAGCAGACTCCGAGCACCCTCCCCATTAATACTTTTTGTTTTACGCTTATATTCATTCAAAATCTAGCCCTTAACATATTCAGATTTCAGTTAATCATCTGGACGTCCATCGAGTGCTGTAATAAGAATTTTACAATTTCCTGGTAAGTCACTGAGTAATAGTGCTGCAACACGAAAATCTTTTATGTCTTCTCCTATACTGACCAGCCATTCAACCATTTCCAAGGTGTTCCTTATGTAACCCTGCATATCCTGGCCTTTCATCAGCTTAGTTTGGTATAGCTTTCTAATCAAATACAGTTTATTTCTGAGATTTGGTCTTTTCATGCACCCTTTTTGATTCTTCCCACGTTTCTTTAGCAGTTTCACACTTACAAATATGTATGATTTGATCATTTTCTATGCTAAGAGAGATTATGCGCTGATCTTTCTCTATCCACTCATTTGGAGGGTGCTCTGGCTTGACTTAATTTATACATTTCCATGTACCTTCTCTTATTAGCAGCATTTTCATTTTGAATTTCAAGAACTGGTAGTTTGTCAGATTTGCAAATGAAAGCTTAGTTGCAGCTGTTTTACTGGCCACTTTATTCTTTTGCAGTCTTCTTTGTTGCTGTATCTTGCACTTATCTGCTGTAGCTGGCTTTGACTGGGCTTTCAGCTTTTCTCTGGGTGGGTGTCTGGGCTATGCCTGGGCCCATAACCTGTTTGAAATTCTGTATATAGCACATACTTGCAGATTTTCCCGGGACAGTCCCGAAAGTTGGATGCTTGTCCCGATCTGAGCATGTCCCTATCAAATTCACAATTTAAAAAAAAAATGTTGCATTTGTCCTGGGCATCTGGACTTTTTTTGGCACTGGCCGCTGCAGATTCTGGCTATGAAAACATGGTTAGTATGTCTCATTCACCCGTGTGTTCAGTGGAGAGGGAGGGACTGCCTTGCCGGAACGTCACTTCCGTTACATATTCTGATGTGTAGGGGCTTTCTCACAGGCTTCTCTATTCAGTGTACAAGTAGACAATTAGCTTTTACACTGAAGCTGGTTAGCTGTACAGATCAAAGGCCCCTTCCCTCGCCACTGAACACACAGAGAAAGAGGCCTGCCAATAGAAATGGAGCTTCCGCCGACCCCCCCCCCCTTTACCACGGCCTGCTGCCATTCTGTGACCTGTTGTGGGAAAGGCCCCGGGGCAGGGGTTGGTATTATCTGTCGAGAGGCGTAGCCAAGGGATTCTGCTGGGGACACCTGATGTAAGGAGGGACTCTACTGGGGACACCTGATGTAAGGAGGGACTGTGCTGGGGACACCTGATGGAAAGAGTGACTCTGCTGGGGATGCCTGGTGTAAGGAGGGACTCTCTTGGGGCACCTGATGTAAGGAGGGACTCTGCTGGGGATGGCTGATGTAAAGAGAGACTCTGCTTGGAATGGCTGATGTAAGGAGGGACCCTACTGGGGCACCTGGTAAAAGGAGAGACTATTGGGAATTCATGAAGTAAGGAGGGACTCTGAAGGTAATGGCTTTTGTAAGGAGGGACTCTGCTGGGGGCACCTGATGTAAGAAGGGACTCTGCTGGGGGCACCTGATGTAAGGAGGGACTCTGCTGTGGGCACCTGGTGTAAGAAGGGACTCTGCTGGGGGCACCTGATGTAAGGAGGGACTCTGCTGGTAATGCCTGATGTAAGGAGGGGTTCTGCTAGGAATGCCTGATGTAAGGAGGAACTCTGCTGGAAATGCCTGATGTAAGGAAAGACTCTGCTGGGAATGCCTGATGTAAGGATGGACTCTCTTGGGGGTAGCTGATGTAAGGGGGGGACTCTGCTGGGGGTACCTGATGTAAGGAGGGACTCAGCTGGGGGCACCTGATGTAAGGAGGGACTCTGCTGTGGGCACCTGGTGTAAGAAGGAACTCTGCTGGGGGAACCTGATGTAAGGAGGGACTCTGCTGGTAATGCCTGATGTAAGGAGGGGTTCTGCTAGGAATGCCTGATGTAAGGAGGAACTCTGCTGGAAATGCCTGATGTAAGGAGAGACTCTGCTGGGAATGCCTGATGTAAGGATGGACTCTCTTGGGGTAGCTGATGTAAGGGGGGGACTCTGCTGGGAATGCCTGATGTAAGGAGGGACTCTGCTGGGAATGCCTGATGTAAGGAGGGACACTGCTGGGAATGCCTGATGTAAGGAGGGACTCTGCTGGGAATGCCTGATGTAAGGATGGACTCTGCTGGGGAACCTGATGTAAGGAGGGACTCTGCTGGGGGCACCTAATGTAAGGAGGGACTCTACTGTGAATTCCTGATGTAAGGAGGGACTCTGCTGGGAATACCTGATGTAAGGAGGGACTTTGCTGGGGGCACCTGATATAAGGAGAGACTCTATTGGGAATGCCTGATGTAAGGAGGGATTTTGCTGGGGATAACTGA
The DNA here is from genome assembly GCA_029574335.1 of Rana kukunoris. Classification (NCBI taxonomy): domain Eukaryota; kingdom Metazoa; phylum Chordata; class Amphibia; order Anura; family Ranidae; genus Rana; species Rana kukunoris. The sequence continues at coordinate 163,818,261 of CM056055.1, read as the reverse complement.
TGTAAGGAGGAACTCTGCTGGGGACACCAGATGACATCTGGTGGTAGGCGACGTGGCGAGTTACACAATCAGGGCTTCCACTGATTCAACATTATGGTGAGTTGAACTATTTAATTTTATATTACAATGTAATAATAGAACTAATGTGTTTCAATCATCCTGACACCATACCAACCATGGTGCGATGATGATTGAGGCACTAACACCAGGTGTTTGGAGTATCTTCATCTGCTGATTGTTAAACTTTCTGGAATACAAATATTGCTATTGTTGTGGAGGATAGTTACATAGTTAGCCAGGTTAAAAAAAGACACAAGTCTATCCAGTTCAACCATAAAAAAATAAAAAAATAAACAAACAAAATAAAACACAGTACAATGCCATACACCCAACTCCATACCCACAGTTGATCCAGAGGAAGGCAAAAAAAAACAGCAGAGCGATGATCCAATTTGCAACAGGAAGGGAAAAAATTCCTTCCTGATCCCCTGAAAGGCAATCGGAATTACCCTGGATCAACTTTACCTACAAATCTTAGTACTCAGTTATATTACGTGCAGTTAGGAAAGAATCCAGGCCCTTCTTAAAGCAATCTACTGAGCTGGCCAGAACCACCTCTGGAGGGAGTCTGTACCACATTTTCACAGCTCTTACTGTGAAGAAACCTTTCCGTATTTGGAGGTGAAATCTCTTTTCCTCCAGACGTAAAGAGTGCCCCCTTGTCCTCAGTGTTTACCTCAAAGTGAATAACTCAACACCAAGTTCACTATATGGACCTCTTATATATTTGTACATGTTGATCATATCCCCCCTTATTATCCTCTTCTCAAGAGTGAATAAATTCAGTTCTTCTAATCTTTCCTCATAGCTGAGCTCCTCCATGCCTCTTATCAGTTTGGTTGCCCTTCTCTGCACTTTCTCCGGTTCTCCGATATCCTTTTTGAGAACTGGTGCCCAAAACTGGACTGCATATTCCAGAGGAGGTCTTACTAATGATTTGTACAGAGGATCTGGGCCTGCTGTCCCTTCATCCCTCTTTCTTGACTTCCTTCTCTCTCCTTCCCTCCCTATTTCTTTCTCCCTCTACCCTCTTTCACCTCGGACTTAAACCACACCCCCTTTGATACATTTCACCTTAAGCCATGGCCAATATTTTGTTTAAACCACAGCCATTTTTTGCGTGCGCCATGTTTTTCTTCCCTGTCTACGTCTGTGCCATGCCTACAAATGAATGCCCCGCCCCTAATTATAATAAGACTCCACCTACAGACAAAAAAGTTTCCCTACACATTTTTTGACAATGTTGGCAACTATGTATAGCTCTACAGAACAGACAGTGCGCATTACACATGGGCTTTGCTGCTTAGCTGCTAACAGGAAACAGGACCTTTGTTACAGAAAAAAAACATGGAGCATGCCATATATGCAGCCATAAACTTATAAACACTGCCATCTACTGGCTGATGTAGTTGTTTGACAAAAATCAAATGAACATTGTCCAACAGGCCCCAACAGACTTCAGTGGAAGTGCCTGAATAACATGAAAACATAACATATAGCGCATTTTTTTTCCTAGTAACTAGCTTTCCATTGGCTAAAAATAATTAAAAAAAAAGCCTCAGACGCCCCAAAAAATGCTTGTACAAGTGCTTAAAAAAAGGCCTGCAAAAGAACGACAGACCGCTTAAATGTGATTGCAGCCTTAAGACCTTTTTCAGCTCTTTGAAGAGCTCACAGCCTTCAAGTTATATATTATCAGAAAAAAAGACAGTAGTGCGTGCAAATTTTCAGCAGAATTTGTTTAGATTATTTCGGAAGGATGAATACAGCTAAGTTACTCATATATATGATATGTATATGCATTCATTTTATGGGAGTGTTGTTTTACATCAGCTTGCAGCTTAATTAGTGAATGCTTCCATCTAGTGGTAAAACCCAGCATTACAGCAGTTTAGATGGAGGCTATAACTGCCATTTCTTTGCAAAGTTTATATTTGATTTTTGCACACACACAGCCAATGTTAAATTGAAGCTGTGTGTAAAAAAATTGGAGGGTTGAGGCAAATCATTCAACACTGACAGGGGTACTTACAGTGGTCAGATTTAAAAAAAAAAAAAAAAACTTTTGCTCTAACTGCCTAAACACGTTAGCTGGAGCTAGGAATTATTTTGTTAGTTGCTTAAATAAAATCCATCTAACCAGATCAGAGAAGCAAAACAAAATTGAGGTGATGGACTGCCACAAATCAATCAATAAATCAATTGATCAATCTCCAAGGCTACTGTGGACGCTGTTAGCTGTCATTCCACCACTGTAATCAATTGCTTCACATTGATGGATCACACTCTCTAATTGCCTTGTGACAACTGCTTGATCACATTTCTAAGTAACCACACTCTTTTTGTTTGGCTGTGCGCTGGATCTTGTCCGATCTTCAGTTAGAGTTACAGGACTTGGTGTAATTTTCTTCTTTCCCTAAAAATTATTATATGGACTGAGGATTTAACATGTCTGGCTACCACTCACAGTACTTTTTTTTTTTTTCTGTTTTAATGGACATTTTGCTGAAAAGGACTGTCCTTCTCTTGCTCTGTGGATTACAAAATCTCCCAGTTGGGGAGTTAGCACGCCACTGCAAGTAAAAGCATAGGATCCCAGTGCTGACAGGGCTGCAGTTGTATACCCCACTGGCCAGCGGTTTAGATAGAGCCTCTTGCTCATAGATAGGCCATTCTTATATCAACTGTGCGATCATCTTTAAACTATTCTGACATTATATTGTTTTCTAGTTACCTAACCAATTTAATTTACATGGCTTTACCCCTTTTAATAAAACTCAGTCAAAAGTTCCAGCTGTTTAGGTGTCACCCGAGTCAGGTGTAGGGCAGATCATCACTGGAGCAAGGCAGAAGAACCCTAATTATCCAGTAGAGTAGCACTACAAATGTTTAGTCAAATGACATTGACAATCAGGCTGTCAGGACCAGCAGAAGACTGCTGGTCTGGGATAAGGGCTTAGATGCCCCTAGTGTCAGAATGAAGGCAAATATACAGAATATCATAGTTAAAAGTGTTGCCTCTGTAGCGCCCTGCTCCTGTTGGGCAGGCACTATTTGTAAATTTAAGTTATCTGAGCTGTAGTTTAGCTCAGAGTGGTTATGCCAAATTATTGGTTTCTGTCCAGTTCAGCTGTGTTGCACATTTTCCACTTGACTGTGGGTGTCGCTGTCACCACAGGTCAAGGTTGGAAATGCAACGGGTTGGGTGCATTGAGTATTTTTTCCCAGAAGCAGCTCAGTGGGCGTGGACCCCGCCCCTGTGCATTCTGGGAGAGGGTAAGAAGCAGCTCAGTGGGCATGGACACCACCCCTGTGCATTCTGGGAGAGGGTACTTAATGGACAGACACTGGCCCGAGGCTCTGCTACTGAGAGTAGGGCCAGAAGTTGCTAGGGCTTACTGGTCCAGGGATGGTCCTGTGCTGTCTTCTCTGCAGGAAGAAGCTGAGCGATTGAGGATTCAATTGGAGGACGCATCCTTGCCAATCTACCTCACAGTGCTGCCGGCTGGCTGAAAGATCCTGGTACTGTGTAGCTGTGTCTTTGGAACTTTTGCAAAGTGTGTTTGTGGTAACACGGTCCTGTGCCAGAGGACTGTGCAACGTCACAACGGCACTCATCAAGTCTGTGGCAGAGACTTTTGAACGAGCTTCGCACCGGCTGCTAGGTCAGTGAGGCCTATCTGGTGGTAGCTGACTCCAGTGTGGAAACGGTTTGTCCTTTGGATCCAAGAACGTACCCGTGATCCGCAAAAGCAAGGTCCCTGAATCTCCCCTAACCCTCCATCCCTCTGACTGAGTTTTGCTGTAAAATGAGCCTGCACTAGATCCACCAATAGCCAGATCTAAAAAACCAGGGGCTGTGCAGCCTGCTTGCCCCTATGAAAAGATGTTACAAATAGGTCCTCAGCCGTGGCCGAATGACTTGATAAGGCACAGGTGCGTGAAATCCGTAGTCATAGTGATGGGACCTTCGCTTCTCAGCTTGCGGAACACGGCTCCACCACCACCCAGAGGCTTCTGCCCGGCTCTTCGTTCAGGCGCTGCTTTGTGACATCATCGCTGACCACCCTCCTCACTCCAAGCATCCTCACAGAGGGAACACTGCAGGCTTCTCTGTCTTCACCCTAACATTGGCGCCCCGACTGGGAGCCGGTACAGCAGCCCAGCCATTCTTCTCGTTCCCTTTAAGCACCCGGGTGACCACATGCCCCTTGATTCATCTCTTCATAAGGGCAAGCAGGCTGCACAGCCCCTAGTTATTCACATCTGGATATTTGTGGATCTAGTGCAGGCTCATTTTACAGCATATCATTTTTATCATTGAATCTCTCGTTGATTCCTTACATGCCAATTTATGTTTACATCAGTTCAATAAACTGGTCCTTTTTTAATGACTTTGGTGACAATTGCTTTTCTAAGCCTGGTGTTCAATAGAGGTGTGTGTACACCCATGCCACATACAGCCTTGTTCTAAGCGCTTTTACAAGAGACTTTTTGGGTATTTGCTTCTGCAAGATACTTTGCTACTTTTTTTTTTAGTTTATCCAGGCCAAGAATTTTGCCACATGTAGTCCAAAAACAGCTAAGCTAAACCCTTGTTTCTGTCCGAAATATTGGTTTCTGGAGCTCCCCTTCCTCCATGCTTCTGTAATACCCCTTCTTCAATGCTTCTATTTCCCGCCTTCCCCTATGCTTTTACAACCTCCTTTCCTACATGTTGCTGTAGCTCCCCTTCCTTTGTGGTTCTTTAGCCTCCTTCCTACATGCTTCTATAGCTCCCATTCCTCAATGCTTCTGTGGCTTCAGAGCCTCCATTCTTCTGTAGCCCCCCTTCCTCCATGCTTCCTCCATGCTTATGTAGCCTCTCTTCCTCCATGCTTCTGTAGCTCCCTTTCCTCCATGCTTCTGTAGCTCTCCTTCCTCCATGCTTCTCTAGCTCCCCTTCCTTCATTCTTCTGTAGTTTACCACCCTTATCCATGCTTCTGTAGCTCCCCTTCCTTCATGCTCTGTAACTTTCATTCCTCCATTGCCTGAAACTCAGCACCCCAGCCCAACCTCCCGTGTAAGTCCATAATGTCAGATAGCGGCCTTAATTCAAAGCAGTGCTATTCAAATATGTATATTCAAGGACACAGTACCAAAGTGAATATTTGAGAAGTAAGTATGACTATGTAGAGGAAAATGACCCCACAGCTTATATGAGTACAACAAAGTGGAAGTTCAATGTTTGGGTTAAAGAGGAGTTGCAGGCTGATAGGAGGATTTTGGTAATGTCCCTGGCTTGACACACAAGGCTGCTCTGCAAGCGCCACCTCCACTGGTTGGGTCTCTGACTTGATCACCGCCTGAAGTTTCCCGATTCTCCACTGTGCCTATTCGGTACAAACCCACGCTGCCCTCTTACTTCTGGATAGGCCCTCACACAGCTTGGCAGCCAGATACACCTAGGATAGGCCCAATCTCTGGCCTAGCAGCCTGTGATGTACGACACATGTCCAACTAGACAGCTGTCCAGGTGGCACAGAATGTAGATCACCTAACTCCATCCAAATATATAGGTGCTCCCAGCAGACCAAGGGATTCAAGAAAACCCCTGCTCATTGGCTGAGATACCTCATATACCCATAACCTGACCTTGGGTTGCCCTTCTCATATCTAGTACCACCAAGTACCCGGCCACCTAGTGGTAGAAGAAAAAAGTGCAACAAGGCCAAACTTAGCTAGAAATCAATGTATCTCTATCAATCAACCAGGATAACTACTTCTGGCAAGTACATTTGTGAGGCTACACCTCTATTCTGGCAAGGAGACTGCTGTGTGAGTTTGTAACACAATCTAGCAACCAATCAGCTAGCAGTAATAATGTGCAGTAATGTCTAGCAGCCAATCAATATTAAAGGCGGTCCTTGAGTAAAACCCCATAGAACAGATAAGATCTGGTATTTAGGTCTTTTGAACAGAACCCATACTGGACCACTCCAGAACAGGTGGGACCTAGTAGCTGTATCTGTGGAATAGGACCAAAGCTGGAACACTCCAGTACAAATAAGACCTGGGAGCTGGTTATGAACATGCCAGTGTGTTGAAGTATGGTACCATGTGAGAGCAGGTGATAGCCCTCCAAAACACATAGTCTAAGGTACAGTCAGCATTTAACAGGGACCCGTTCTTGGAGATTTGGACTCCAATACTGATTCCAAGTTGTGGGATCAGTCAGAGATCAGGACAGACAGGGCACCCAGATAACCAGGAAACAAGCTCAAGGTCAGAGAAAGTAATTGAAGGGGATAACCAGGATACAAACCAATGGTCAGGGCATAGAATAATACAAGACAGAAAATGGTTTTAGGGTATAAACAAGGGAAATGTGGGGGAACTCTCCAAAGAAGAAGAAAGCAAAAGCAGCTAAAATGCAAAGGTGGGAACCAGAACTAAAGAAAAAAGGCTGGACTAAAGAGAGAGCTGTTGTAATTTGATGCAACAGGTCATGGCAGGGAGCCACTCTAATTGGACGTATGCGCTCCCCAAGGGTAAAGCCCTTGTGGGCACAGCCACAGAGTTTAAAGGGAGTCGTGGCACTTGAATGGAAAGGTAAGTGTTGCTGACAAGGATGTCTCATCTAATACTTCAGTGGCACTGCATTCACTAATATCAATACACAAGTGGCCAGAAAGTGACCAGAAAAGATAGAGGTTAACCCCCCAAAAAATTAAGAAATAATCAGCGCAGCCAAAAAAGACCCTCAAAAAACATATAAGTAAATGTTGCTGCTAACACATTAAAAAAGTGATTTCACCACACTTCATAAATTAAACATAAATGTCATGAATAATATCGTGCAATACTCACTAACATCTATAACAGTGTACAATTCTCCCCTACTGACGAAGTCCACACCCTACGATGTACGGTGACAGAACCTGGAGCGTGACATCACCCACATCTTCATTGATGTTTGCAAGCCAATGCATGTGTCATTTGAGATCTTAACAAGCACTGATGAAGTGCCACGATGTAAATGCAATCATTTGTTTTATAATTAATAATTTTTTTACAGAGAGCATTAGATTGTGTGTTCTGTTCGCTTACATAATATGACCACGACATTGGAGGCTTGTATGGCGATATTGAAGCTGTTACATCAGATCTGCATCCCCAGTTCCCTTCACAGGAAACACAGTGTATTGTGACCTACTGCTATGGGGTCTGTGCCGACTCTGATGTAAGGGGAGGCTCTGTGCACACTCTGATGTAAGGGGAGGCTCTGTGCGGACTCTGATGTAAGGGGAGGCTCTGTGCGGACTCTGATGTAAGGGGAGGCTCTGTGCGGACTCTGATGTAAGGGAAGACTCTGTGCGGACTCTAATGTAAGGGAAGGCTCTGTGCGGACTCTGATGTAAGTGGAAGCTCTGTGCGGACTCTGATGTAAGTGGAGGCTCTGTGCAGACTCTGATGTAAGGGGGAGGCTCTGTGTGGACTCTGATGTAAGGGGGGGTCTGTGCAGACTCTGATGTAAGGGGAGGCTCTGTGTGGACTCTGATGTAAGGGGAGGCTCTGTGCGGACTCTGATGTAAGGGGGCTCTGTGCGGACTCTGATATAAGGGGGGTCTCTGTGCAGATTCTGATTTAAAGGGGGCCTCTGTGAGGACTCTGATGTAAGGGGGGACCTCTGTGCGGACTCTGATGTAAGGGGGGCCTCTGTGCAGACTCTGATGTAAGGGGGGCCTCTGTGCAGACTCTGATGTAAGGGGGGCCTCTGTGCAGACTCTGATGTAAGGGGGGCCTATGTGCGGACTCTTGTAATCATGAAAAATCTTAGACTGTTTTGCTCGATCCATCATTTTTCCACGCTCTATGGGCCACTTGACTGGACTTGCCCCCCAGGCCTAAAGCTGCCAGCCCTCCCCTGAGCATTAGCCATCATTTCAGATCTGCCAACCATTACATGTCCATATAACAAGATGACCAGATACTCCTTTGCCATTTACAATTTGGTAAACTGATTATCCAGTTTTACCAAAACAAACATGGCTGCGGTTTCACTTTTGTTTTATGGCATTAGCCTATTGGGATGAAATGATAAGAGCTCTAGACTCAGCATAGTCAGTAGTTCTCTGGATAATCATGCACAGTATCACAGGAGAATTTGGGCAGAGAGAGAGAAGAGAGTTTGCCAAACTTCACAGGTAATTTGATTAAATTTATATCGCTGCTATCCAGGTGTGTACATTTTGTGGTTTTAAACTTTTATATCGCCCTCTAATAAATAAGAGCATTATAAATATAGAAACACTTAAAGCATTAACAACATGAATGAAGCAATATGAAACAATGGCATGTTGGGTTAACCCCCTTCCCTATTACAGTTATTATATATTAGGTTTTGGCTTTAACCTTTAGCCTTTATATTTGTAGTTTAATGAATCCTATTTAAAAATCCTAATATTGTAGGTAATCTAAATCCGATTCAAAAGAAAAGGACATGCCCTTTCATTTTAATGAAGTCAACTTTTTATTGCTTTTCTTATGCCTCTGTTAAATGAACACCAAAGTATGCACTTGCCTATGTTTGCAGGCCATATAATCCTTTATAAACATATCTGATAACCGAACAGCAGTGACCAGCAATAATGAAACAGCCATGGGCTGTACCTTAAAAACTGACAAAGTTAGCCCACTGTTTCCAGCTTTTCCAAAATAGCAGTTCAATTAAACAAGCTTATTATATATAATCAGATTCTCATTTACACTATGTTGCTATTTAAATACACCAACTTTATTAAATCATAAGAACAAACAATAATATGAAAATGCATAATGATTTGGGATTCCAAATTATACAAAAAGTCGATTTTGCCGGTTTTCCTACTTACAAAGCATGTAGAATTTTTTTTTATCATAGATACTCTTCAACTGTGAGAGACAGAATCTAAAAAAAATCCAGAAAATCATTGTATGATTTTTAAGTAATTCAGTTCTCCCCACTATATATGTGAAAATGAGCTGCTAACCAACAATAATTTAGAATATAAATCTAGCATATAAAAAAACAAAATAACATATAAATCAGATGGATGTGTTAAAATGCAATGTTCTTATAAAATGTAGTCAAAGGGTCCTATGACTATTATGTACCCCATTGCTGTACAAAAAGCATTCCTCCAATAGTGTAATTTGTTAATATAATCAGTCATTAAAGTGCATGTAAACCCTCCATACACCCAATGAAGTGAACAGCCTCAGATGATACACAGAGATTAACCAAATCTCCCTACATAGGTTTTATATGTATATCTGCTGTGTTCACATTTATATACAGTTTAGAAAGTTGAGATCATGTTGGGAGATTTTCTCTTCCTGGTTAACACAGAGTGTGATGTCTGGGCATACAGCCAAGATAGTTAACATTGCTGATTGGAGGAAATGCACATCATAGGCAGAGACTCTCAGAGCTGTTTTGTAATAGGAGCTTCTCTCTCTGCTAATCTATTTTAGCAACCTCCTTTGACAAAAGTTTCAGGCTGCTTTTGTCTAAAAAGTAAAAAAATATGTCAGGAGTTCTCAGGCTGATAACAGAGGAACCGTTCAGGAGAGAGCTACATGACTTAGCTCATTGAAAAGAGATAACAGAATACTGCAGATATATGTGCCCAGCTCAAATTTCATGAATGGGGTTTACATCCACTTTAAGAGCAGAGGCCCCAGGCTTGCAGAAGACACTGTACAGATTGAGTACACCACCTAGTCACATCCAAAGTCTCACCTATTGGCAAATAAAGGTTGAGGATCTAAATGTGAACTCCCACCAGCATACTTACTGGTATAAGTTAGGGATGGGTTGTTCTCGCCTTATTAACACTTTGTGTTTTTTGGAAGAGTAGACTGGGCCTTGTTTTGAGCTGGTACTAATTTAGGGTGGCCTTTTTGCCACTTTACCCCCACCCGTGGCAAAGTTGGTTGCCTCAAGCAGAACACACACAAACACACCCTCAGACAGCCGCCCGTATCAGCATGGCCCTGGTGGGGATCAAGGGCTAATCCACACTGTGCAGTGAGAACTACAAAGGGAAAGTGTCCTCACATTCATGTTCAGTGTTCTGGAGTATCCCACATATTCCCAAAGCCCCATCCAAGTTAGCCTGCAATAAAATTGAAAACAGCAACCCCTAGTTTTCTGATCCAGAGGAGTGAATTTTGCTTTTTGCCTGGGACCTGTGCAACTCAACTGTTGCGGGGGTTGAGTGCTATGGCTAATTTTAAAAGAGCAGCCTGATTAGAGAGGGTGGGCTCTCAGCGATGGCTGTACCTCCCTCCACAGGAACACCCATATTGTGAGTTTAGGAATAGGACGGTGCTACAGCCAGCAAAAGGAGGTGATGTGTGTGTATACTGCAACCAACCTGGGGACAGAGGGGAAATCAGAGGAGATATTAGGGAGGATAGGGGAAGGATGAGGGTTACAGCAGGTAAAATCCAAGCCTACTCATTGACCAGCCCACAGCCAACCAAATCAACATGTCTAACAGTATGCGTTAAAAGCAGGGGTTTAGTCTGCACACACCACTTGCCAATGCATGCGTAAACTACAGAGCCAACGGACATCCGCATTAAAGGAAACTATCGGGCCTTCAGGAAGAAACTTAAGACCCACCTCTTCTGAAGGATAAGGAAAACAACGGATGGAATAAGCGCCTTGAGGCGATTTAGTTCGCAGGTGTATCGCTATACAAGTTTTTCACTCACTTATTCACTCACTCACTCACAGAGCCACTCCAAGGCACCCTGGTATCTGTAGTTCCTACCACTAGCTAATGAGTGACTCCACAGTGAAAGCACAACTCAACTGGGCCAACTCAACATTGAACCCTACGGACTAAGACTGGGATGCCATAACTTCAGCACATGCACATGGGCTTTACTTTGTCCCAACACCCACAGCATGCCAAAATAATGTGCTAAGCTTCGTATGTGTGGCTCAGTGGGCCATTAAAAACTGAAAATTGTATACTCATATATGTTGATGCTGACTGACCCTGTCTTAAAAAAGAAGTGTTTATTTTTTGCTAGTCTAATTACCTTGGTGGATGCAGCATCAGACTGATGCTGCATCTGTCCCCCAGCGTCTCTGCACTGAGAACCGAGCCACAGAACACCGCCAGTGGCTCGGTTCTCCCTCCTCCCTGAGCAGAACAATGCTGACTGTCAGTCAGCATTGCTTCTGCTCTACTTCTCCACGCTCATTGGAACCCTGAGCTGTGGAGGAGCAGGGGGCGGCCGTCTCAGCAGCTCGCTGAGACTGCCATCAATCAAGACAGCTGGCGGATCCCGACTTGGAAGTCAGGATGACACGCTGCCTTGACTGATGGCAGTGACATCAGCAGAGAGTGGACTTCAGACCGTTCTTCACTGAAAACGGGTCACAGGATTGAAAAACCAACTGCACTGCTGTGACCCAGAGGAGAAGCCCAGCCTAAAAAGCTCAGGCTGGATTTCTCTTTTAAGCCACACTTCTGGCTTAAAAGCTTTCTTTTGGTGGTATTTGCGTTTTTCTGGATATTTTTGTTGTTATTCTGTCTCTCACTGTTAACCACTTCACCCCCGGAAGGATTTACTCTCTTAATAACCAGGCCATTTTTTTGTGATACAGCACTGCGTCACTTTAATTGTGCAGTCGTGCAACGTTTTACCCAAACAAAATTTATGTCCTTTTTTTCCCACAAATAGAGCTTTTTTTGGTGGTTTTCGTCACCTCTGCGGTTTTTATTTTTTTGCGCTATAAACAAATAAAGAGCGACAATTTTGCTATAATAAATATTCCAATTTAAAAAAATAAAATAAAAAAATTTCTGCCTCAGTTAAGGCCAATATGTATTCTGCTACATATTTTTGGTAAAATCGCAATAAGCATATATTAAATGGTTTGCGCAAAAGTTATAGTTTCTACAAACTATGGGATAGATTTATGGCATTTTTATTATTATTGTTATTTTACTAGTAATGGCGGTGATCTGTGATTTTTAGCAGGACTGCGACATTGCGGCAGACATATTGGACACTTTTTTTTGGACCATTTACGTTTATAGAGCTAACAGAGCTAAAAATAGCTACTGATAACTGTATAAATGTCACTGGCAGGGAAGGGTTTAACACTAGGGGGCGATCAAGGGGTTACTTGTGTTCCCTGGGAGGTGTTGCTAGCTGTATAGGTCTGGGCTGGCTGGAGGAGGTGAGAGATCTCTGTTCCTAACCACTAGGAACAGACAATCTGTCTCTCCTTCCTGACAGAACAGGGATCTTTTTGTTTCCACTGACAGATCCCCGTTCTGCCTGTCTCTGAATTAATCGCAGGTGGCTGGCAGACATCGAGCCTGCCTGGACCCGCTGGTTGGCTCCCCGCTCGTGAATGAGTGCGCATGCACGCTTACAAATCGATGTGTATGCGCCAGACATACAATGACGCTGATTTTTTGCAGGGCAGCCAACTTGCCGCAGTTCAACTGCGGCAGGCGGTCGGTAACTACCTAAACTCTTTATTTGTTTTCATTTGATTATTGATGCACTAGCACTTTATTTAGATAGCACAACACGTTTTTATGTTTATTAGTTGACTATATTTATGTGGCTGTATAGTGAGTGCAGCTATCACTGTTTTAGGTTTTAGTCACTGAAATCATTCTAGTTTGGACACTCAATAGATTTTTATTCTTTGGGTACTTGTAGTTTATTCATTTAGATATCTCTGTGAATGAATGATCTGGCTGTGTGGGTGGAACCCTATATGGTCACTTTGTTTTTAATTGTGACAGCGGGTGCGGGACAAAATTCCCCTGCCCGCTGTCACAGGAAGGGGGTTATTGGGAGGAGAGGAGGAAGGACCTGGAACATGTTACATGTTCCACCCCAAATGCAGCTTGAACATGTAACATGCTCCAAAAAAGACAAAAATACAGTGCTCGATGGGCAGGAAAAAGCAGACTGTTCAGATTGCTGTTAAAACGTTTATTGATGCTTTCACAAAATTGAAAAGCAGTTAATATAATTGCTGGATTGAAACATAAAGAAAAAGAGTTGTGTAAATAATAATATCATCACCATCTCCAAACTGGCTGATATCAGGAGCAAACAGACACTAGCCTGTTGGTGGTGATCCGACTGATGGGGAGACAGAAGCGGTGAGAGCTTCAGGAGCCGCCGGATGACACACCGGCCAGTGATGGCAGGCCAGCTGCGACACTGGCAGGGGGAAACCGTAACTGCTGTGCTGTGTCACCGGAACTGTGAATCTTCTACCAGGACAACTTTAGAACAATGGTGCAGTGGAAATGATGAAAAAAGTCCAACACCCTGGGAAGATAACAAATCACCCTTGCGCTCTGTGAAAGGACACCACGATAACATCAGGGCCATTGAGAGATGTAATAAAGGTGCCACTCGATTGAAAATGGAGCCAGGTCTTAGGATATGACAATCCTGGGTGGCCACGATGACGCGTTTCGCGCTTCTAGCACTTTGTCACAGTCAAGGTGAAGTGGCACCCTGAGGGGAGCTCAGCAATTCAATCTAAATCAAGCTATCAATCTAGAAAGCAGTGGGCGGGACTAGGTGTGGCCAGGTGCTGATTGAGGAACTATGGACTTGTGGACCAACAATGCTGAGAGAAATGCCCCCTGCAGCATTTTTTCATCCCACTGTAGTGCATGAAGGCACATCCTATATGAGAATGGTAACACAGCACTGCTCTGAGTTCAGGAGCAGTGTAGCCACATCATCACAGAGAGTTTCACTAGGTGGCAGCATTAACCGGTATTTGTGGGACTTTGGCAAAACTCATTGGCTTGCTTGAGACATAAGGACATCTGGGCATGTTCAGAGCAATGCTGTTCTGCTGCAAAAACATAGTCCTCCTCAGTATACAATATGCATAAACTGAGGTAGAAATAACACACACCGAATGAATGCTCATGATTAGGTTTCAGCAGAAAGAAACTAGTATTGCTGAGGGTTGTAAGGGGGCCTCTAAACTCACATTAAAATACACATTGCTTTATCAACACCATATAATCTTATGTACATTCACTGATTATTTTGCACATGATTAAAGTTTTCCTTTAAGAAATCAGCATGCATTACACACATGATTAGTTATAGAAAATGTAGAATACATTCAATAATGGCTGAGGACTGAAGAGACATGTTCCTCTACATCTAAAAGATTAGAATGGATCTGGTTCGGATCCCGGTCTCGGCTACATGTGAATTGAGTTTGTTGGTCTCAGCCCGGCTCCCGGTGGGTGTGCTATGCAAGGTACGCCTGTGCTTAGTACGCCCACCCCACCCCCCACAAAAACCACCACACTTGCACGCACACAAAATTGGTTTAATACGCACGCACTTTGGCCATGCGGTCTCCTAAAGAGAGGCGAAGGACCTACGGGGCTGGCTTGGTGGGTCAGGCCCCCTCACTCCCTCATAGGGGGAGTCCCTCTGCCCCGATGGGGTCCTGTTGGGCCCCAGTTGGGCTCCCAAGTGGAGCAGGTAGGGCGGGGTGATTGGGAGGCCCCCCTCACACCCGCCATTGCCACCGGGGGCATGGAGAAGGATGGCGATTGCCTCCAGGGGGAGGGTCTGCCTACTCCCAACTCCTGCAGTCCGGCTCCTCTCTCTCGAGTTCACGCACAAAATACACTTTAAAAAAATAAAAAAAAATAAAGAAAAATAGAATGAATCTGATGCTACAATCATATTGAGGTGCCATTACTGACTTTGTTTTGGAGGATACAAGTTTTGACATGTTGGGCCAGATTCAGAAAGCATTTACGTCAGCGTATCAAGAGATACGCTGCGTAAATACTAAGAATTTTTTTTGCTATTCAGAAAAGAAGATACGCCGGCTTTCTTCTAAGATACCAGCAGCGTAATTTGCTTACACCGTCGTATCTTAAAGCGGAAGTAAACCCATCGATTTAACATTTTCAAAAAGCAGTTGAAGATTAAACATAGGCCAAGATGGCAGCTTCCTTGCCTGAAAATTATAGGTGGGTTTACTTCCACTTTAAGTTGCATATTTACGCTGGCCACTAGGTGGTGCTTCCGTCGTTTTTAACGTAAATTATGCAAATGAGCTATTTACGCAGATTCACAAGCGTACTTGCGACGGTGCGTCGTATTTTACATCGTTTGCGTAAGCGCGAGACTGGCGTAAAGTTACCCCTGCTATAGCAGGCGCAGCCAATGTTAAGTTTGGACGCCAGGACCGCGTCGAATTGTACGTCGGTTACGTCGTTTGCATAAATCGTTCGGGAATGGGGCTCGACGTTAGTTACGTTCACGTCGTTTACATTGAGAAAAAGCAACGTGATATCGCACATGCGCCGTCCAAAAAAACATCAATTACGTGGGGTCATGATTCATTTACATGAATCACGCCCCCACTTCAGAAATTTGAATTGCGCGGCCTTACGCCGTGCACTTTACGCTACGCCGCCGCATATTATGGAGCAAATGCTTTCTGAATCAGGCACTTGCCCATAATATTTGCGGCGGCGTAGTGTAAAGAGGAAACGCTACGCCACCGGAAAGATACATTTTTGTATCTGAATCTGGTCCGTTATCTTTACGCTTGCTTTACCTCTTGACTGGATGTGCATATCAAGTATTCACATTTGATATGCACATGTTCCTAAATTACATCTCCCCTATTGGTTTCTGTCGATACTTCTCGTTCTCCAGGACCTGCTGCATTGGACCTGCATGTATTACTATAAATATGGGGTGCCAAGTGTAGGCAAAGTTTATGACTCAGGTACCCAATCTGAGAGAGATAACACACACAATCCTTAAAGGTGTAGAACATCTTGTATATTGTATTGTAATTAGCAAAGTTAAATGCAGACAGTTCACCAGGCAACAGAGTAGTAGTACTTTACACCGCTTGCAGTATGACAACAGACAGTAATGGCACAGTATTACAGAGTAGTAGTATTACAAGGCTGGCCTGTTGAAGCAGAGGATGGCTTCTACTGGAGGGGTGGCAAAATGCAGTGTACTGTAACACCACTCTAGGCTGTTGCAACAAAAGGTAGATAGTAGGATTTTAAATACCCCTCCAGTGATCACGCAAATACACTTATGTAGGAAAAAATATGTACAAAATCCTTATATTAACAATAAAATATTTAAATCACATGTCACATTGTGATGGCTTGCATACTGATACCAGCAACACATTATCTACTACAAACATGTACAGCTGTTTGTTGAGATAAGGAACTAGGATCAACGCGTTTTGCGTAAATGACCGCTTCTTCAGGACATCTTAAATGTACATGATCACAAAAGTGTATTCTAAGAACAAAATATAATATGAGTATGATTTGCAAAACATAAAAAAAAATGAATTATATTTATTTATAATAATCATTGGGTCAGAAAGAAAGAAACAAACAAAATACCTATTCCCAAGGAGAGACTTAGAGCGGGGGAGAGAAAGCAAGATATCTACATATGATACCTTTTTTGGAGATTTCAATTGATATACTTTTCATGCATCTTGTATCTAGCCCACACGGTATACAAACATGTACTGGTGGAATATTCAGTGTGGTATAGTCTTGCCAGCCCATGGGAGAAAGATCCTTCCCAGAGTAGAGCGCAACAGGAAATGTAAAAAATAAGGAGCAAATAATAGTAGCTGGCTAAAAATGTGAGCAATTACGTCAATATATTAGGGAGTGTCCTCAATTTTTTATTTATTTTTTGCTAGTTCCTCATCTCGACAAACAGCTATATATGTTTGTAGTGAGTAATGTTTAGTTGGTATGAGTACATATTTCTTCTTACATAAGTGTATTGGAGAGGTATTTCAAATCCTCTTGTTCTGTAAATTGCCTCCAGCATTGCTCCTGTTTCTTTTTGCTGGAGGCTGCCATTTTGTTGAAGCCCAAAGCCCCAGCAGTAAATCATATGGCGGAACTAAACCCTTTGATTTAACGGTTTCAGAAAGCAGTTACATTCCTGTAATGCCAGGATTGCTAACTGTCACATTTGCTTTTGTCCTCAATCAAACTGTCAAACAAATGGCTGGTGTAATGCCAGGATTGCTAACTGTCACATTTTCTTTTGTCCTCAATCAAACTGTCAAACAAATGGCTGGTGTTATAACTGATCACATGTGCACAGGGCAGGACTTAGGGTGGTGGGGGCCCCTGGGCTTGAGTGTTGAAGAGGCCCCCTGGAGCGAGGGCGGATCATAGTTGTTGAGCGGGGGGGGCGAATTGAGGTTGTTGAGCGCGGGGGGGGGGGGGGCGAAATTGAAGTTGTTGACCGGGGGGGCATTAAAGTTGTTGAGCGGGGGGGTGCGCATTAAAGTTGTTGAGGGGGGGGGGGGGGGTTGACTCTCATCTTTAATAAGAAATAAACATTTATAAAAAAAAGGGGGGTTGCCATCCAGGGGCCCTGGAGACCTCTGGGGCCTTTAATAATAATAATAAATATATATATATATATATGTGTATATATATATATATTAGAGCTGCACGATTAATCGCCAAGAATCGTTATTGCGATCTTTTTCCCGTTGCTATTCTTGATACAGGGTTTCACGATCTTTCACATGAAAATAATTTTCTCTTTGCACTTTGGTATGCAAAGAATTTCCTGTCTGCTCTCAGCCAAAAGTCAGTCTGGGCAATCTGCCAAGTTTTGGAAACATTCTTTATCAGTGGAAAGTTAAGTCTAAACATTGTATCTCTTCAAAGGAATTAACTTCTTCTGTATGTAAATTAGGAATTTTTAACCACTTAAACACAAAACCTTTTTATGACAGCTCTTTTCAAGTTAAAATCATTATTTTTTTTTGCTAGAAAATTACTTAGAACCCCCAAAGATTATATAATTTTTTAGTAAAGACCTTGGCCTAGAGAATAAAATGGCGGTTGTTGCAATATTTTATGTTGCACTGTATTTGCGCAGCAGTCTTTTTAAATGCATTTTTTTGGAAAAAAATTAATTTAATTAATTTAAAAAAAAATAGGCAGTAAAGTTAGCCCATTTTTATTTTTTTATAAATATATAAAAACATATTTTTTTAATAAAAAAATAAATAAAAAAAGTGGGGGTTGCTGTCCGGGGCCCTGTGGGCCCCTGGGGACCTCCAGACCCCTAAAAAAAATAAAAAAAAATAAACATTTATAAAAAATACATAAAAAAGGGAGGTTGCCATCCGGGGGGTCTGGGGACCTCTGGGCCTTTTAATAAAAAATAAAAAAAATATAAACAAAAATAAAAAAATAAACATTTATAAAAAAAAAAATGGGGCCCTGGGGACCTCTGAGCCCTTTAATAAAAAAAAAATATATATATATATAAAAAAAAATTAAATTGTTTTATAAAAAAGGGGGGGGGGGGTTGCCATCCAGGGGCCCTGGAGACCTCTGGGCCCTTTAATAATAATAATAATAATGATAATATATATATATATATATATATATATATATATATATATATATATATATATATATATATATATATATATATATATATATATATATATATATATAAAACATATTTTTTTATAAAAATAAATAAAAAAAGTAAGGGTTGCTGTCCGGGGCCCTGGGGACCTCCGGACCCCTAAAAAAAAAAAATTTAGAGGGGCCCCCTATTGGGCAGCGCCAGCTCAAAAAGAAGCAGCTTCTTTGGTTGTAAAGAATAGGAGGATTTTAAGCTCCAAGGCTGTCAGCAAATTGGCCTCTACAATCTCGGTGGTGCCTAAAATGCAGAGCAAATGTGCATGTGCAGAGCAGGGTGAGACCGTGTATTACTGGATTTTAAACAGTATAGACACTTATTTTTTTATATTTACCTGCAAAAGGAGCCAGCCTGAACTGATCTAGCAGGGCCTAATTTTCTGACTAAAGTTCCACTTTAAGACTCTGCTTCATCTGCACAGTGCCACCTACTGGATGGAGGCCAAATTGCACCTGATTACAAGTACTTTCTTTTTTTTCAATCGTTTTTTATTTATTTTCCGAAAATAAACATTACAAGAATGCAATAGTGGTACTTTCTTGACTATGTCTGTTGTGCCTGCTTTTGAGGGTGTCTACAAATCGCATTAAGTGATATTTACAACATTAAGAAACTGCCCACTGTGGAGAAAGAGGAGTTGTGATATCACTTGACTGGAAACCAAAAAAAGAAACTGAAGAAACCAAGAAAAAGGTATGTAGAATTTATGGGGCGCTACTGTGCAAGTGCAAATCTAGGCCAGTAGGATTTCACCTGACTTTCCCCATAAATAATGTAATGGTGTGTGATAGTCACTGTGTACCATGACACTACAGAAAGTGTGCCTATTCAAATTTGACAAAGCTTGGCTATCTGGGACTACCAGCTGCTGCAATACAAGAAGTCGTACTATGGATTTACTGTGAATTATATTTATTCACAAAAACATGCTGCTCAGGTTTATGTGTATTTTATAAAGGCTGTTATGCAGGGCCGGTACAAGGGGTGGGCGGAAGGAGCGGGTGCCCTGGGCGGAGCATTTTATTGTAGCAAGGGGGGCGCAGTGTACGGTTAAACTTTCCAGTCAACAAGTGACTGACTACCGCTGTTTGACTCGGAGCTTGCCCAGTTGCCTGTCAGTTAAATAAAGAGCAGTGCCGCAATGCCTCGTCTTCTCTTCTGATTCCGCCTCACCCACTGAACTGAGTGACATGCCCGAGAGGAGCAGGAGAACGTTGTGATGCTGCTTGTTTTCTCCTCCTTCCATCTGGCTCATGCAGAGCCAGCTCCGCCCACTAGTATGCATGCAGAGTCACGAGTGAGGGGCAGCAGGTCTGAAGGATTATAGGAGAAGTGAATGCCCATGGAGCGGAAGAATTAAGGTGCTGCAATCTGTCTGTCTCTCTCTCATCGCACGGTGTACCCCCCCCTCTCTCTCTCTCTGCCTTTCCCTGTGTTTCTTTCACTCCTGCCTGGCATTCTCTCTCTCTCAAAGCAAACTCACTTTTTCTAATATAAATGGCCTGCAGAGCATTGCACTCTCTTTCACAAACTATTGCAGCCCCCCTCCCTCTCTTTCACACACACCATTGTACCCCCCCCCTCTCTCTCTCTCTCTCTCTCTCTCTCTCTCACACACACACATACCATTGCATCCTCTCTCTCTCTCTCTCTCTCACACACCATTGCAGTCTCTCTCTCTCTCTCTCTCTCTCTCACACACACCATTGCAGTCTCTCTCTCTCTCTCTCTCTCTCTCTCTCTCTCTCTCTCTCTCACACACACCATTGCAGTCTCTCTCTCTCTCTCTCTCATTCTCTCTCTCTCTCTCTCTCTCTCTCTCACACACACCATTGCAGTCTCTCTCTCTCTCTCTCTCTCTCACACACACCATTGCAGTCTCTCTCTCTCTCTCTCTCTCTCTCACACACACCATTGCAGTCTCTCTCTCTCTCTCTCTCTCTCTCACACACACCATTGCAGTCTCTCTCTCTCTCTCTCTCACACACACCATTGCAGTCTCTCTCTCTCTCTCTCTCTCTCTCTCACACACACCATTGCAGTCTCTCTCTCTCTCTCTCCTCTCTCATTGCAGTCTCTCTCTCTCTCTCTCTCTCTCTCTCTCTCTCATTGCAGTTAACTCACACACACACACAATTTATTATAATAATATAAAAAAAGGAACACATTTATTATAATAATGAACATTTTTTGCAGCAAAAAAAAAATGGCCATTTATAAAAAAAAATTGCCTGCAGAGCTTTGCCCCCCTCTCTCTTGTGGATTTCTTTATTTAAAAAAAAAAGGTTTAACGTATGTGTAGGGTAAGATAAAATATGCCCACCTTGGTAAAAGGACCCCTTCGGTACCGGGAGAATGAGTTTAACCTTGCAGTAACAAGACACACGGTATTAGGTTAAAGTCACTCTGCTGTAATATGGCGCGGACAGTTTCTTTTATAAAAACATACAGAAATTCAAAGGAAATACACAAATACATGTCTTAACATCATTGGTTAATACACTGTTACTGGGCGGACGCCCCCCTTTTGGGTGATGCTGTTAAAATATCATTGGTTAAAAGTTACCGTTATTTATTGCTTAAGTTAGAACTCGTCTCATGATTAAGGCTTGTATATATATGTCAACCGCCACAAACTGGTTATAGAAACCACAAAACTTAGGTCACAAGACATTCAAACTGACTACTACTATATATGGTCATCACAAGAATTGCTCATGTCATTCTGATATACAGACAGCATATATGCAATCTATGGACAACTTATGTTAACCCTTACAATCCCCTCTTAGAATCCAAATAATTCTAAATTATGTGGTTCTCCTTCTCCATCCTTCTTTTATCATGATACATGTTCAGATAGATTCTATTCGCAGCTGCTGGGTCGGGTGTTCGGGACATTTTAACAACTATGCACATTATAAGCCTATAACAAGCATATAAGAGTAAGTAACCAAAAAAAAAAACGGAAAGGGTTAAACTCATCAATAACTGTCCCACTGGGGAGGTCACGGTTAAGAAAGTTCATTAGAGTGGTGTTTAGGGCAGGTTCTGAAGTGTGAAAATAAGGGCTCTCAATTGAAGTCATTGAAAAATTAATTTTAGCTTGTTGGCAAACTTCAGCTCCCTTTGTGGAGTTCCCCAACCCAAAACACCAGTCTGGGAAATAACTTCTTTATAGATATATATATCTCAACATTATCAGTACCCTATTGTGGGGTCACTTCCATATCTTCTCTACTTAGTATGACACCAAAGGGTCCACAGTACTACTTCACATCTATGTGGAGCAAAGATCTTCTTAAGGTGTATGTGGATACATATCTTTACTCATTCATATCACCCATCTTGGCATCATACGAATCTACTAATCTGACAATCTGATAACACTCTATCTCTTCCCTGGGGTGATCTTCCTCAGTTCTAATTGTCACTGTAATAATAATTGTATTTTAACAATAATAGAACATTTGTGATATTTAAAAGTACAGCCATATCCAACATTTTTCATATCCAGACTTCTGGGCATAGGCATATTTAAACTTCAATAATAACATTTTATCTGTAAAACCCTCTGAGTTCTCATTTCTCTTGTGTCTATTATGTGTATTATTCATCCTGTTGTGGAGTGTTGGAATTTCCACAAATGCTCTTTAATATGTCCCAAATCTTCAGGGTGATAGATACAGTTTGTTATCAGCCAAACTGGCAGGAATACGATCAGGACAGTCCAAAGTAGGAGGCACAAGGCTTTCCCAGAAGTCTGTGGTGAAATAAGCAACGTCATCTTGTCGGAGGTCAGGGCTGTCTGCCCCCGTTAGTACCTCACTTGTACTTGGTTCTAGTCGGAGGCCAGGGCTGTCCGCCCCCGTTAGTACCTCTCTTTGTCTGGCTCTAGGCACCAGTTTTACTCGGGTGGCATGGATCCATGTTGGGCTCTCTTCCGTCAGTATTGCGGTCCGGGTAACGGCTACCACTATCATCTCTGGACCATAAGCGCAGTCTTTGGCTCTTTTATCTTTGGTCAATCGTTTTACAACTACAACATCTCCTGGTATAAAAGGGTGGGTGTTTTCCTGTGGAAGAGAAGGAAACTTACAGACAACTTTTTGTTCTATCTCATCTAGTTTTGTTATAAGTGACCTGACATAATGATCCTGAATCTGCTCTAAATCTCCTTCTTGTAGAGTGAGGGGTTTCTTGGCCCAAGGTGTGGGGAATGGCCTTCCCATTAAAATCTCGAATGGCGAGAATTTTAAAGATTTGTGGGGTGTCATTCTTATTTCTGCTAGAATAATTGGTAGCACCTCCTTTCATTTATGAAAGGTACCTCCTGTGGCCTTTCTCAGTTTTAGTGGGATATATCTCTGGCCATCGAGAGAACATATCCACAATTACCAGGGCATATTCCTGCCTACCCTTATCACAGGGAATGTGTGTAAAATCAATTTGGAGGTGTGTTAATGGAGTTGTTGGATATTTGAGGTGTTGGTGGACTGCCCGATTAGGGTTGTTAGGATTTGCACGGAGGCATGTAATACACCTCTGTACAAACCCAGCTACTAACTTATCAAACTTAGTAATGTAAAAATCATTTTTTTTAGCAGTAGTAGCGTTGTGGCTTTACTGTTGTGGCCTACCCCATGGTGCTGGGCTATAAAAAGTGGTGCACTAGCCTGTGGGATACATGGTTTCCCCTCTTTGCAAATTAGTCCACTCTTTGGACTCTTTTGCAACACTGGATAACACCAGTCATTTAGATCTGTGTCACTTGCCGAGTACTGGAGTTCCACTATCATTTGTGTGTCATCTAACAAGGGTGGTGTTAGTACGGCCATTTGTAAGGTAGCTAATTGTTGGAGTGCGGCTTCTTTCGCTGTTCTATCTGCCAAGGCATTGCCCCTGGAAATCTGATCACTGCCCCCCGTGTGTGCCCTACAATGTAGTATGGCTATCTCTGAAGGGAGGTGGACTGCAGCTAGTAGATCATTGATCAACTGGGAGTGAGAAATTATTTTCCCATCCGCTCCTATGAACCCTCCTCTGGCCCAGATCACTCCGTGGTAATGGACCACGGAGAAGGCATACTTTGAATCTGTGTAAATGGTGACAGACTGTCCCTAACAACTGGCATGCTCTGGTCAAGGCTATCAGCTCGGCAGCCTGAGCCGACTGATAGGGGATGGGTTCTGCTTCATGTATGCAGTCAGGTAAACTTACAACGACATATCCTGCGTTGTATGTGGTGTCATTTGGTCTTGTGCATGACCCATCCACAAACACAACATGTGAATCTGGTATGGGCAGGGTTGCCATGTCTAGTCTAGGGGAAGTCTCTGTTGTTACAGAAGTCAAACAGTCATGGTCTTGTGGAATGTCATCTGTCTCACCTTTCAATCCCAATAATGCATTTAAGATAGGGGCAGGGCCTGCATTTGGGGAACAGTATCTGATTGACAAGGATGTGTTTCCTAAGAGGATGACTTTGTATCCACTTAGACGTTGGGCTGACATATGCTGGGTGTGTACCCCTCTTAGAAGATGGATGACATGGTGGGTAGTGTAAAGTGTGGTGGGGTGGCCCAGGGTGAAAACTACTGACATTTCCACCACCATTGCACATGCCGCTAGGGCTCTCAAACAAGCGGGCATACCTTGTACAGAAATTGGCATTACCTTTGAAAAAAAACTACGGGTCTAAACTTTCCTCCGTGTTCTTGTGTCAGTACCCCCGCCATGGTTTTACAGTTGTCCCTTGTATATAGCTGAAATGGCTTTACATATTTAAGGGAGGCCCAAAGCAGAACTACACATCATTGCTAACTTCAACTTTTCAAAAGCGTTTAACATTTCTTGTGACCATATTATATCTTTTGGTTTGTCTGACAGTGTACATTGCCTCAAAATGTTGTCATAGTAAGAACAGTCCGGTATCCACTGTCTGCAGTAATTTATCATACCCAGAAAAGATAGCATTTCCCTCTGAGTATTTGGGTTGACCAGGCCCATGACAGATTGGATACGGCTAGGACTGATTTTCCTACTCCCTTGACTGAGGACAAAACCAAGATATTCCATTTACACCATTGTAACTTTTTGGGTGAAACTTTGTGCCCACATTCATGTAACCATCCTAACAACGATAAACAATCTTCCCTGCAGGCCTCCCTTGATAGACTACAAACGAGGAGATATCCACATATTGTAGCAGGACAGAACCTTGGGGGGGGTGCCAGGGTTTTAATGTGGCTTGGAGGACTATGCTGTACACAACAGGTGAATCAGCATATCTCTGGTTCATCACCAGGTGAGTTGTTGACCCTCCAAAGGAAAATGCAAACAGAGGCCTAGTGTCCTCGTGTACAGGTATATACTAAAAAAAAACGTTCTTCAAATCAATTACAGAAAAATAGGTGGCCTGTGCAGGGATGGAGGAAAGGAGAGAGGTGACATCTTGCACTATCTTGCACTATCGGGGCAAGTGGGATGATTAAACTATTGATAGCCCTTGGGTCTTGAACAAATCTGACACTACCGTCTGGTTTGGAAACAGGGTTGATAGGGGTACTATATGCAGAGCAGATAGGGGTTAAGATTCCCTTCTCTAAAAAAAGTCCTGTATCATGGGTCTGATTCCATCTAGTTTCTCTTTTGACAAAGGATATTGTTTATGAAACACTGGTTGAGCACCTGGTTTCAGGGTAGCCCGATAGGGGGTACAATCAATGAGACCTGTGTCAAAATCGTTCTGTGACCATATGCCGTTATCAACAGTGAGTAGTTCATCAGAAACCGCTAAACTGACAAAAATGGGACGGGTTATAGGTATCACCCTAGATTCCATACTGAGTCCGTCCGGACCCGAGTGGATCCTCCGGGCCTCGTCACCGTGGGTGTTGAGTCCAGTCTATGTCAAATCTAGGTTGGGTATTTGTCTTGGGCAGGCCAGGGTTCTGGTCTTGGGAATTGGCCCTTCTGTCAGGTAGGGGGCAATTTCTGGCCCAATGGCCGGAACGGCCGCAATTGTAACAAGGTTGGTCCTGTGCGTTTCTATTCATGTGATCCCTGTCCATCCCGCTATATTATCCACCCAGGGATTAATAAGAAAATAATCCGTGCCTCCTACTCGGGTAACGTATTCTTTGCAGGATTCTTGGACGTTGGGACATGGGTAGGAGGTAGGTTTACTATGTCTGGTCCCCATTGATCCAAGCACCGGAGTTGGTCAGTATAATATACTGATCCCAATTTTCTTCCGACAGTTGTATCAATGCAAAAATCTTCGTGCCACACACACTGGAAACAGGATCCCGGTTTGATCGGATCCCACACAGTACAGATTGTGTTGGGCAATTTAACTATGGCTTGGATAATACAATTCTTATAAGTAAAGTCTGTGTTTTGCAAAATGAAAGTAACTTTGGCATTTTGCGCTGACACAGGAAGCAAGTCATTGGTTTACACAAGACGACAGTAAGCTATCTATATGCTATACCAATTAAGGAAGTGTCGACTTCATAATGAAAGTTTTATTTTTTTTTATTTTTTTTTTTTGTATGTGCTGTCCACTTTCGGGTTATTAAACTATTAAATTAATAAGTGACTTCTGTGTACTTCTCATATCTCTGGAGAGGTTATTGTATTTTAGTGTCTAAGTGCTCAATCTATGTTATGTGTCAATCGGTATGCAATTTCACTGTATGTTGCTAGATTGCATGCTGATTGTAAGCTAACAGATCTGCCAGACGGAGATCTGTGTGTGTGTGGGGACAGTGGAAAGAGTGATTAACACTGGGATTCAAGCTTACAGGATAGCTGGAGGAACCCTAGAAGTGTGTAGTAATTGCTAGACTGTTTCCCAACCCTTAGCGTGCAGCAGATTGTATGAAAGATCTGTATCTGCCTGTGTGTGGTCAGCTAGTTGGATTGGAGTGGAGTCTCCCTCTAGAAGTGGTTAAAGGTAATGCGGGCTGTGAAGCATCACAGCCAGTCTTACGTGCTTAGTAGAAATTCCTTCTTATTCTTTTAGTTCCTCATACAGCCTCGTCACGAGACGCTCGCTCGTTGTGGTTAGTAATTCACCACTGGCAAGACAGATTGTGAAAAGTACAACCTTATTGTCTATCTGGAAAATCTACCCTGCGACCTAAATACTCTGTACTTTCTTTGGGAGAGATTATTAAAACTAACTTTGGCAGATTTTTTTAAATTCCACTCAGTTATATTAAATACTAAACAAATTTTACATCAAGGGACACATCATACAATATTACACAGACGATCGGCTCGGTATCACTTGCTTTCATCAACCGTGGGTCATATAGCTTTCGCCTAGCCACGGAGATGGGGCGTCTTATACGTTTGCCACAAAACGTCTCAAAGTGGCCCTGGTCTAGCTCACCTTCTAGACACTTGTACCACACAAACAGATAATCTTATTACTCTAAAATTCTTAATACTTTAAACATATACTTCTAAACAGCAATAATTTTAAGCAGCAAATAATATAAGCAGCAGTAATGGGTAATTGTACCAAGGTGATTTCTATGCCTCCCCGAGACACTTGATTCTTAGTTATCCCTGATAACCTATATTATCTGGACATCCCCGATGTCTATATTATGGCGCCAACCACTCTTACCCGTATCTAAAGCACAATTAATTTACAGTCCCTGACTGCCTGGATTCATAAGGAATTCAGGAATTGATCGAGCCCCGCTGACTGAATGAACGGTTTACAGGGAGACCACCTAAATCCCGGACGAGCCCCCAAATTGTAGGGTAAGATAAAATATGCCCACCTTGGTAAAAGGACCCCTTCGGTACCGGGAGAATGAGTTTAACCTTGCAGTAACAAGACACACGGTATTAGGTTAAAGTCACTCTGCTGTAATATGGCGCGGACAGTTTCTTTTATAAAAACATACAGAAATTCAAAGGAAATACACAAATACATGTCTTAACATCATTGGTTAATACACTGTTACTGGGCGGACGCCCCCCTTTTGGGTGATGCTGTTAAAATATCATTGGTTAAAAGTTACCGTTATTTATTGCTTAAGTTAGAACTCGTCTCATGATTAAGGCTTGTATATATATGTCAACCGCCACAAACTGGTTATAGAAACCACAAAACTTAGGTCACAAGACATTCAAACTGACTACTACTATATATGGTCATCACAAGAATTGCTCATGTCATTCTGATATACAGACAGCATATATGCAATCTATGGACAACTTATGTTAACCCTTACAGTATGTATTATAATAATAAATAGTGAATGCATTTAATAAATTAACTTTTTTTTGCAGGTAAAAAAAAAAAGTGCATTTATAATTTTTTGTTTTGCCTGCAGAGCATCTCTCTTTTTTTTCTCTCTGCAATTATGGGCACAGTGGTAGGCTGCATTTGATGTGCACTGGTGAGACTGCATTGATCTAGCAGCTGTTTGTTCTGTCAAGAAAGGTGAACTTACACTTTAACCATTTGCAGACCCGCCACAGACGCCATACATATACTGCGACGAAGCTACAGTATTTTACTGTTGTATTGTTTTAAAGCGGAGGTTCACCCAAAATTGAAAATCTCCGTTCCGAAACCCCCCCCCCCTCCGGTGTCACATTAGACACCTTTCAGGGGGAAGGGGTGTAGATACCTGTATAAAACAGGTATTTGCACCACTTCCTGGTATAGACTCATGCGGGAGTCCGACCCCTCCACGTCACCACTCCCTTTGTGTTCTGGGAAACACTCGCTGCAGCGCGACTCACGTATGCGCAGTAGGGAATCAGCTCGGCTTCAGCTGCTGTATCTGCTGGATTTTTGCAGGTGAACCCCCGCTTTAAGTGTTTTCTGGTTTTGAAAGGACACTTACTCTTTCTTCATAACGGGGGGGGGGGGGGGGGGGGGGGCGCAGTTTGCCATCTTCGCCCTGGGCACCAGATGGCCTTGTCCCAGCACTGCTGTTATGTACCTCTCCCTATAGCAGAATATATATCTCTGGTGTTATGCTTATGTCTTAATTAATCTCATCCCATTAACAAGGACCTCATAAAAGACAATGGCATCTGGTTTTCAAAATTGTGAGCAAATAAAATTAAATGGGGTAGTAAAGGATTTTTATTTTTTTTGCTGAAATGACTGTAGAGACATAATAGTTAACTGATTCATTTTAAAAATAGCTAAAAATCAATCATATAATGTGCCTGCAGTTTAGTTTCGTTTTTAGACTAGTTTCAGTTTGTTCTGTGTGTACAGAGACACACAGAACAAAAACAAACAAACACAGAGCAGTGTTTGTTTTTAAAATAAATCTGATTGGTTCTGAGGAGTTTTAGACACATAGTAATCACATCTTCTTGATCATGGACCACAATGAAAAGCTGCCATGAGTTTTTTTCATAAGGAGCCAGACAAGCAGGAAGTATGGAGTTCAGCAAGAGATTACAGCAACTTCTAAGCAAAAACAGACATGGATGACATGAAAGCAGGACTGCTATAAGGTAAAGAAAGCTATTTAGCATTAAAAAATGTTTCCTTTACTGATCCTTTAACCACTTAAGCCCCGGACCAATATGCTCCTAAATGCCCAGAGGTGTTTTTACAATTCGGCACTGCGTCGCTTTAACAGACAATTGCGCGGGTCGTGCGACGTGGCTTCCAAACACAATTTGCGTCCTTTTCTTCCCACAAATAGAGCTTTCTTTTGATGGTATTTGATTGGCTCTGCGATTTTTTTTTTGCGATATAAATGGAAAAAGACCGAAATTTTAGAAAAAAAATGATATTTTCTACTTTTTGTTATAAGAAAAATCGAAAAAACTAAAATTTTAGTCAAACATTTAGGCCAAAATGTATTCAGCCACATGTCTTTATTAAAAAAAAATTGCAATAAAAAAAAAAACTAGCTACCTAGCGGCAACAGTGACACTAATACAGCGATCAGAAAAATGATCGCTTAGTGACACTGGCAATAGGCTGGTGAAAGGGTTAACTAGGGCAGTGATCAAGGGGTTAAAAACTTTATTAGGGGGGTAGGGGGCTACCCTGGACCTAACACTAACTGCCTGTCACAATAACTGTCACACTGACACTAAATGCAGTGATCAGTAAATATATGATCACTGCAATCAGTGACAGTGTGACAGGGGGCTGGGGGGATGATCAGAAGGGGTTAATGTGCCTATGTTTGTGGTGTCAGTGTAGTGTTGGTGCGACTCACTTGTGATGTCTTCTCTCCTCTCGGCGGATTGAAAATGCCGCCGAGAGGAGAGCTGACATCACTTCCTCTGCCTGTGTTTACATTATACAGGCAGAGGAAGTCACACGGCGGAGGCTCAGGGGATTGGCTGGGAGCGATCACGAGGGGGCGGACAGAAATGAACAGCCGCCCCCTCATCACGGATTGCTCCCGCAGGTAAGACGCCCACCGCATGTAGCGGGGGGGGGGTCCCGATCGGACCCCCGACCCGCAAGAAGGCAGGGACGTACATGTACGCCCATCTGCCTGTACGTGCCATCGTACATATACATGCGGCGGGCGTTAAGCGGTTAAGTTACCCCAGCGTTGTCTAGGGGTGTGATACAGGAACAAAGTAATGAGCGAAGGTCCAGACAGTCAATAAAGGTTTTTCCTAGGGTTGTCCCGATACCACTTTTTTAGGACCGAGTACAAGTACCGATACTTTTTTCATGTACTCGCCGATACCGAATACCGATACCTTTTTTTAAATGCAGCCACGTGTCCCCAAATGCAGCCTTGTGTCCCCAAATGCAGCCATGTCCCTCTGATTAGCCATGTCCCTCTCTTCAGCCATGTCCCTCTGTTCAGCCATGTCCCTCTGTTCAGCCATGTCCCAAAGTTCAGCCATGTCCCTCTGATTAGCCATGTCCCCCTGATTACCCATGTCCCTCTAAGTTCAGCCATGTCCCTCTAAGTTCAGCCATGTCCCTCTAAGTTCAGCCATGGTCCCTCTAAGTTCAGCCATGTCCCTCTAAGTTCAGCCATGTCCCTCTAAGTTCAGCCATGGTCCCTCTAAGTTCAGCCACGGTCCCTCTAAGTTCAGCCACGGTCCCTCTAAGTTCAGCCATGGTCCCTCTAAGTTCAGCCATGTCCCTCTGATTAGCCATGTCCCTCTGATTAGCCA
This sequence comes from Rana kukunoris, assembly GCA_029574335.1. Classification (NCBI taxonomy): domain Eukaryota; kingdom Metazoa; phylum Chordata; class Amphibia; order Anura; family Ranidae; genus Rana; species Rana kukunoris. Next base: position 163,787,522 of record CM056055.1, on the reverse strand, counting down.
TGTCCCCCTGATTAGCCATGTCTCTCTGATTAGCCATGTCCCCCTGATTAGCCATGTCCCTCTGAGTTCAGCCATGTCCCTCTAAGTTCAGCCATGTCCCTCTTATTAGCCATGTCCCAAAGTTCAGCCATGTCCCTCTGATTAGCCATGTCCCTCTGATTAGCCATGTCCCCCTGATTTGCCATGTCCCTCTAAGTTCAGCCATGTCCCTCTAAGTTCAGCCATGTCCCTCTATGTTCAGCCATGGTCCCTCTAAGTTCAGCAATGGTCCCTCTAAGTTCAGCCATGTCCCTCTAAGTTCAGCCATGGTCCCTCTAAGTTCAGCCATGGTCCCTCTAAGTTCAGCCATGGTCCCTCTAAGTTCAGCCATGGTCCCTCTAAGTTCAGCCATGTCGCAAAGTTCAGCCATGTCCCTTTGATTAGCCATGTCCCTCTGATTAGCCATGTCCCTCTAAGTTCAGCCATGTCCCTCTAAGTTCAGCCATGGTCACTCTAAGTTCAGCCATGGTTCCCTAAGTTCAGCCATGGTCCCTCTAAGTTCAGCCATGTCCCTATAAGTTCAGCTATGTCCCTCTGTTCAGCCATGTCCCTCTGTTCAGCCATGTACCTCTGTTCAGCCATGTCCCTCTGTTCAGCCAGGTCCCTCTGATTAGCCATGTCCCTCTGATTAGCCATGTCCCCCTGATTAGCCATTTCCCTCTAAGTTCAGCCATGTCCCTCTAAGTTCAGCCATGGTCCCTCTAAGTTCAGCCATGGTCCCTCTAAGTTCAGCCATGGTCCCTCTAAGTTCAGCCATGGTCCCTCTAAGTTCGGCCATGGTCCCTCTAAGTTCGGTCATGGTCCCTCTAAGTTCAGCCATGTCCCTCTGATTAGCCATGTCCCTCTAATTAGCCATGCCCCCCTGATTAGCCATGTCCCTCTAAGTTCAGCCATGTCCCTCTAAGTTCAGCCATGGTCCCTCTAAGTTCAGCCATGGTCCCTCTAAGTTCAGCCATGTCGCAAAGTTCAGCCATGTCCCTCTGATTAGCCATGTCCCTCTGATTAGCCATGTCCCTCTGATTAGCCATGTCCCTCTAAGTTCAGCCATGTCCCCTAAGTTCAGCCATGGTCCCTCTAAGTTCAGCCATGGTCCCCTAAGTTCAGCCATGGTCCCTCTAGGTTCAGCCATGTCCCTCTAAGTTCAGCCATGTCCCTCTGTTCAGCCATGTCCCTCTGTTCAGCCATGTCCCTCTGTTCAGCCATGTCCCTCTAAGTTCAGCCATGTCCCTCTGTTCAGCCATGTCCCTCTAAGTTCAGCCATGTCCCTCTGATTAGCCATGTCCCTCTAAGTTCAGCCATGTCCCAAAGTTCAGCCATGTCCCTCTGATTAGCCATGTACTCTGATTAGCCCTTGTCCCTCTGATTAGCCATGTCCCTCTAAGTTCAGCCATGTCCCTCTAAGTTCAGCCATGGTCCCTCTAAGTTCAGCCATGGTGCCTCTAAGTTCAGCCATGGTCCCCTAAGTTCAGCCATGGTCTCTCTAAGTTCAGCCATGGTCCCTCTAAGTTCAGCCATGGTCCCTCTAAGTTCAGCCATGTCCCTCTGTTCAGCCATGTCCCTCTGTTCAGCCATGTCCCTCTAAGTACAGCCATGTCCCTCTGTTCAGCCATGTCCCTCTGTTCAGCCATGTCCCTCTAAGTTCAGCCATGTCCCTCTGTTCAGCCATGTCCCTCTGTTAAGCCATGGTCCCCCTGAGTTTAGCCATGGTCCCCTAAGATAAAACCAAGTTAATCCCCCCCCCTCCTCCCGCCGCTGCTGACATCTACTTACTATGCGCTGGGAGAACACAACAGCTGTCATTTGCATTTGAATAGCTGTGTTTCCCCATCGCGCCGACAAGTATAGCAGCCCCTCCCCCTTGCCCGGGCACTTTGATAGACAGATCACTCCTCCTGAAGCCCCCACTTCCCCCCCAAAAAAATTACATGCTAAATGTGGCATGTAAGGGGGTGTGGAGTGGATTAAGCGGAAGTTCCATTTTTGGGTGGAACTCCGCTTTAATTGTTCATTGGTATGCTACCACCCTGTGGTCACTGTGTGAATTGCACTCATTTTGTATAATCCTTTTTTGTTTGTATGATGTAACTTCCCTCCTCAGTTCCTGTATTGTTCCTGTAAGACACACATTGAGGCTCTGAAATAAATATTCCTTTTGACCTTTAATAACTGCAAATGCCACCATTTATTGCATTTATTGTATGGTTTGCATCAACTCTTTTGCATGTAACAAAATATTTGTGGATGCCAAGTGTTTGGAGAGTTCAGCTGATGAAGATTGTCTACAGAGAATGTCTTACTATATTAAAACCTGGTACACAAAAAATCTGACAGCTGCAGGTTAGTACAGCGATCTCCCCGGCTGTTGTGTTCTGACAGGGGGACAGCCCCCCCCCAGAACACTCTGATCAGTGCTCTCTGCCATTGGCTCGAAGCGCTAATCGGGAGTCAGTCGGCTGCTGGTTTTCAAGCATGCACGTCCAACATACACAGGCAGAATTTCGGCTAGTATTTTTTGTACCCGTAAATGTCTCCCGACATTCTGCCCTTTTGTAAGGCCGCGTACACACGATCAGTCCATCCGATGAGAACGGTCTGAAGGAACGTTTTCATCGGTTAACCGATGAAGCTGACTGATGGTCTGATGTGCCTACACACCATTGGTTAAAAAAACTATCGTATCAGAACGCGGTGACGTAAAACACAACGACGTGCTGAAAAAAATGAAGTTCAATGCTTCCAAGCATGCGTCGACTTGATTCTGAGCATGCGTGGCTTTTTAACCGATGCTTTTGCATACTAACTATCGGTTTTGACCTATCGGTTAGGTGTCCATCGGTTAAATTTTAAAGCAAGTTCTCTTTTTTTTGACCGAAGGATAACTGACCGATGGGGCCCACACACGATCGGTTTGGACCGATGAAACGGACCTTCAGTCCTTTTTAATCGGATGTACTGATCGTGTGTACGTGGCCTGACAACAACCGGAGTCAAAATAAAGATTTAAACTTTTTTTTGGAGTCCCGCTTGTAGTAACGCATACAATTTGGAACAAAGAGCGTCAGGAAGGAAACACCACTATTTAAATCAAAATATCACACAAAACACTCCAACAGCTTGAAAATATCACTGTGTTTTTGTAACATGCATTATTAATTTTTTTTATAACAGAAAAATAAATATAAAAAAGCAGTCAGTGTATCTAATTTATGTAGTAATGAGATTAACGCAAATATTACACACATTTTTTATTTTATAGAAATATACTTACATGTAATGAATGAAAAAAAAAAAAAACGTATAATGAACATAAAAAAAGCTTGGGCTGTTAAATATCTCACTTTATTCCACTAGATGGTGCCAGAGGAAAGAGAAAGTCCAAATGTGACACTTGCTAAAAATGCAATTTTCAAAAAAAATTTAAATGTTACTTCAAATATTATTATTATTTTTTTTTTTATATATTTTGTGGATAGCATCATATTACTAATATAACACATTTTACTAATAGTTTGAAAAGTAATTGACTTTGCCATTTATGATTTCTTTGCCATTTAAGCATGTTACTTTTTTTTTTATTATAAAATGTTTTGCTTACAGCAAACTGCACTTGTCAGAAACACAAAACACATATATTCAGAAGTCATCCTATATACAATCGTTATTTATTTGTTTAATATAAAAATCCCATCTAACAGGTATTCATACTGTATATCAAATATGCCCACCAGCGCATTACTTTTTGTTGTTCTATTACAGTATCTCACAAAAATGAGTACACCCATCACATTTTTGAAAATATTTTATTAAATAAAGGAATAAGAATAAAAAAAAATACACTTTGCTACAATGTAATGTAGTGAGTGTACAGCTTGTATAACAGTGTAAATTTGCTGTCTCCTCAAAATAACTCAACACAACGCCATTAATGTCTAAACTGCTGGCAACAAAAGTGAGTACACCCCTAAGTGAAAATGTCCAAATTGGGGCCAATTAGCCCCCCCCCTCCCTGGTGTCATGTGACTCATTAGTGTTACAAGGTCTCGGGTGTGAATGGGGAGCAGGTATGTTAAATATGTTAAATTTGGTGTCATCGCTCTCACTCTCTCATACTGGTCACTGGAAGTTCAACATGGCACCTCATGTCAAAGAACTCTCTGAGGATCTTGTTGCTCTACATAATGATGGCCTAGGCTATAAAAAGTTTTCCAACACCTTGAAACTGAGCTGCAACATGGTGGCCAAGACCATACAGTGGTTTAACTATCACAGGTCTAACTCATAACAGGCCCCATCATGGTTGACCAAAGAAGTTGAGTGCACATATTCAGAGTCATATCCAGAGGTTGTCTTTGGGAAATAGACGTATTAGTGCTGCCAGCATTGCTGCAGAGGTTGAAGGGAGGGGGGGGGGGGGGGTCAGCCTGCCCAACCTTTAAAACCATACGCCGCCAGGGCCGGACTGGCCTACAGGGATGCCAGGAATTTTCCCGATAGGCTGCCTGCCATGGAGTTGCTTTGTGTTGTGGCTCTCTCCTCCTCCTGTGTATCAAGGAGTGGATGGGTCTGTGTTTGGAGGCAGCGCTGTAACAAAGTCCCGCCCCCCTAGACCGGCTCGTGTGATACTAGATAGGATGTGTGTTCCACCTATCACATGAGCCGGTCTAGGGGGGGCGCGACTTTGTTACATCGCCGCCGCCAAACACAGACTTAGCCAGCTCCGTAGTACACAGGAGGAGATGCCTGCCCATACAGCCCGTCCTGTGTGCCTGGATAGGAGGATCGGCAGCGTATAGAGGAATTGAGCTTTCTATATTCCTCGATGCAGCCGCTGAATGCTTGCAGGAAAACCTCCGGCAATGCTTGCATCCAACTTCTTTTGCTGGCCCCTCCCAGTTCTCCTTGTGCTCCCTGGCTCCCCCCACAGTTCTCTCCACTCCTGTTCTTTTTGCCCGCCCTGCTCTCCAGCTCTCCCAGACATACTCCAGCCACAATCCCTGCACTCTGCACTCCCCCCTGTACTTTGCCCACAGCCATGTGCTCTCCAACCTCACCAGTGCTCTCCACTGCCCCCTGCATTTTTCCCCCATCCATGTTCTCTCCAACCTAGCCAGTGCTCTATGCCCGCCATAGTTCTCTCCAGCCCCCCGTGCTCTCCACCCCTGTTCATTCTGGCCCCTGGTGCTCTTAAGCTCCACCCATCGCTCTCCAGCCCCCCCCCAAGTGCTCTCCACTCCCCCTGTACTTTGCCTACAGCCATGTGCTCTCCAACCCCACCAGTGGTCTCCACCCCCCCCCGGTATTTTTCCCCCACCCATGTGCTCTTCAACCCCGCCAGTGCTCTCCAGTGCCCCATGCTCTCCACCCCTATTCTTTCTGGCCCCCACGGGTGCTCTCAAGATCCCCCATTGCTCTCCAACCCCAGTACTCTCCACTCCCCACTGCTCTTTTTCTTCCCCCAGTGCTCTCCACCCCTGTTCTTTCTGCCCCCCCCAGTGCTCTTCGCCCCCACACTCTTAACCCCCTCAGTGCTCTCTAGCCCCCCCCAGTGCTCTCAGCCTCCCATGCTCTCCACCCCTGTTCTTTTTGGCTCCCCCAGTGCTCTGAAGCTCCCCCCAGCGCCCTCCACTCCCCACCCCTGTGATCTCCACTCCCCCCTGTTTTTTGCCCCAACCCATGTGCTCTTCAACCCCACCAGTGCTCTTTGCTCCCCCTTCTCTCCAGCTCCCACCCAGTGCTCTCCACTTCCCCAGGACCAGAGGACAGGCTGACTGGGGCCGGAAAATGAGGACGGCTGAAGATGCAGGTGACCAGGGACCACTCCATCTCACAGCAATCAGATCCTCTGGAAGGAGCACTGTCCCAATCCAAAATGAGAACAGACCCTGCCTGCTGCTGGCCATCATTGATATCCTGCTGGCATGGAAGGTACCATACCAAGCATCAACAACACAACACACATTCCCACAGACAGGGACTGCAAACTGGGACATGGGGCACAGGAGGGGCTGCAGACAGGAACAGATCTCTTTCTCCCTCACACCCCTCTCTCTCACCCCTCTCTCTCTCCCCCTCTCTGCCCCCTCTCTCTCTCTCTTTCTCGCTCCCCTCTTACTCCATGCTGTGCTGTGATCCCCCCACTCTTCCTCCCCTGTGGATGTAGAATGACTCAGTGACACCCCTCCTCATTCTCCCAAGGCACAGGGGAAATTTCTAGAGAAACCTTACTGGGCTCCAGATGTTTTATTGGCTGCATTTGTTTGATGGGTGAGGAGGGTGCCCTGGAAGTGGTGCTGGTGAACTGTGATGTAGATGCATCTTTTTGCAGCCATTTTTATTGCTTGAATTTGTTTTCCCATTATGGGCATGAGTAGGGCCTCATGTCTAAGTTTTGCCTAAGACCTCACAAATCCTAGAGCCACCTCTGCCGCTGTGTGCGTGTTACTAGGCGATGGTGAGACTGCATTCATGGGCACAGTGAGACTGTAATGGTGGACACAGTGAGGCTACAGTGGTGGGCACAGTGAGGCTGCATTCATGGGCAAAGCAAGACTGCAATGATGGGTACGGTGATGTTTCATTCATGAGTACAGTGAGGCTGCAATGGTGGGCCCAGTGAGTCTTCAATGGTGGGCACAGTGGGGCTGCAATTGATTGGCACAGTGGGGCTGCATTTGATTGGCACAGTGAGGCTGTATTGATGGGCACAGTGAGGCTGCATTTGATTAGCACTGATGAGGCTGCACTGAGCTTTTGTATCATGTCTGCAGTCTCTAACCATCTCCTTTATCGTGTCTGCAGTCTCTGAGGGAGTCTGGAGAGGAGTCAAAAGTCGGATTACCGTCGGGGTGGGGCTCATGGGAGAAGTCAGACATGTGTGGACTGTGGTGAGGAGACTATGAGATAAAATCAGAGCCACTGAGCTGGAGCCGACTGACTGAGCCCTGCATGGTGCACCTGAGAGGAGGTCAGTGACAGTGCCGCCAGGCTAGTCTGAGGGGGGTCACTGATGTAAGGGTGGAGTGAATACTATAATGTAAGGGGGCACTGATATAAAGGTTCCTCCCTTAAAAAAATAACACCCCCCCTTAACTTAGTGTATTCTTTCTGCGAAAGGTGGCCCTCCCCACAATCTGAGTTCCTGGGGTACCCCTTGATGATTGACCACTTTTACCACTTTTAACTGGAATTTGCTTTTATATATATGAAGCCCTATGTGATTTCATATCTGTCTTGTCTATATATAGTACACTCTTCAAATGTGCTTTAAAATGTATGCTTTTCCCTTTCATGAACAAGAAAATAATGATGTTATGCTGTTGGACTGGTATAATAATGCTATAGGACTGGTATGAAATTTTTTCCAGGGCTGGATTTTATTCCCAGTCCGACCCTGTACGTCGCACACTGCATCAAAATGGTCTGCATGTCTGTCGTCCCAGAAGGAGGCCACTTCTTACCATAATGCACAAGAAAGCCTGCAAGCAGTTTGCTAAATGTGTGTGGCAGCAATCAGGTGAGGAGTACAAAGACAAGTGTGTCTTTTCTACAGTCAAGCATGGTGGTGGGAGTGTCATGGTCTGGGGCTGCACGAGTGCTTCCGGCACTGGGGAGCTACAGTTCTTTGAGGAGACTATGAATACCAACATGTACTGTGACATACTGAAGCAGAGCATGATCCCCTTCTTTTTGGAGACTGGGCTGCATGGCAGTATTCCGGCATGATAATGACCCCAAACACACCTCCAAGAGGACCACTGCTTTGCTAAAGAACCTGAGGGTAAAGATGATGGACTGGGCAAGCATTTTTCCAGACCTAAACCCTATTGAGCATCTGTGGGGCATCCTCAAACAGAAGGTGGAGAAGCGCAAGGTCTCTAACATTCACCAGCTCCATGATGTCGTCATGGAGGAGTAGAAGAGGAATCCAGTGGCAACCTGTAAAGCTCTAATGAACTCCATGCCCAAAAGTGTTAAGGCAGTGCTGGAAAATAATGGTGGCCACACAAAATATTGACACTTTGGGCCCAGTTTGGACATTTTCACTTAGGTGTTGTCAGGTCACCCGTGGCCAGGTGACAAGTGCACCCGGTTGGTGTCAGGGATGCACCACAGGGTAGTGAACCCTATAGCCGACTGCTGCTATCAGAGGAAGCATAACCCAGGATCGCCCAGGGTGCAGGGTCTAAGACCCAGCTTTGTTTTCACCAGAGCCCCTAGTGGTGGGGATGGTCTTCGCCGCAGCTGGATCCAGGTCGCGACCCCCAAGATCCCCTAGGTCACACTCCGCAGGGAGATAAGGGAAGCAGCCAGCAGGACAAACGGTGGTGATGGGCAGGCCAAGGTCAGGGCAACAAGCAGACAAGGGTAGACGAGGATCAGGCAAATGGTCAGGGGCACAGTCAAACGGGTGAAGTCAGGGACACGCCAGAAACGGTACACAGGAAGATGATCGTAGCACACTGCAGACAGGAAGTTAGCAAACTACACTGTTGAACAGCTCCGCAGACCTGTAGTGTAGCGGTTAATATAGACTTCCTGTGATGGCCTGGGTGGGGCCATACAGGAAGAGGAAGTGATAAAAAAGGGAACCAGAAGAGGGTCAGACCTCTAATGGACAGATGGACAAACAGGTAAGCTGCCATACTATTGCATATCCATGACAGGTGTACGCACTTTCACTTAGTTTCACTCTTCACTTAGTGTACGCACTTTTGTTTCCAGCAGTTTAGACAATAATGGCTGTGTCTTGAGCTATTTTGAGGGGACAGCAAATTTATACTGTTCTACAAGCTGTACACTCACTACTTTACATTGTAGCGAAGTGTAATTTCTTCAGTGTTGTCACATGAAAAGATATAAAAAAATATTTACAAAAATGTGAGGGGTGTACTCACTTTTGTGAGATACTGTATATCAGCAACTGCCTAGATTGTGTCTATTATTTTTATTTTTTAAGGTAAAGTAAGAGGATAAGATACACCTGTATCTGTGTCTCCACTGGTTAGGTTCAGCCTCTCTTTTTGTCCTAGTGGTCCTTATCACTGGGACAGAAAAGGTTGACAAATCAAATGTTTACAGTTGTCACCAAAACAGGAATAGAGGGGATATCTTCCAATCTTCTTGTTCAAGTGACACCTGTCTAAGAGGGAAACTTCCCTGACTTTGTAGAGATTTCCTCTCACTCCCTGTTGCATCCTTATGTATGAAGTTTCACAACTTATTCCGTCCTACCCCAAACGCTTATTTGACAGGTAAATAAAAAATATAGTTGCAAAGTTTTACTTTCTTGATCACATTCCCACCTCCAGCCATCTGAATTAACACAAACAGTGCAGCTAAATTCTGATGGGGTCATCTACATACTCTCCCTTCTTTAAAGCAAATTGGCAGCACTGTGAATGAAGACAACCCTGACTGGCTCATGCTACTATTCCTCCCTCTTTCAGTGGAGGGAATAGCAGAAAAGGGCAGCAGACATGGCAATGGTTGGTAATGTGGATAAGTCTGGCAGCTGCACCCATGATGGACTGAAGTGGGAATAGCTTAAGTAAAGGTAATCCATTAAAGAGGGAGTAGTCACGGAGAGAGATAACGGGAAGTGAATTAGAAGCTTAGTCGTGTCATTGGTTAAGAAAGGGCATGTTTTGGAGATTTTGCAGAGAGTGAGGTGGCAAGCCTTGGATAGTGAGTGGATGTGGGGCCCAAAGGAGGGTTCAGAGTCCAGGATTACTCCTAGCACCCTGGCATGTGGGGACAGGTTGATAGTTGTCAGAGAAGTCAGGGGAAGGGGCACATGGAGGAGAATATATTATTAGCTCAGTTTTGGATATATTGAGTTTGAGGAAGTTGTGGATATCTAGACTGATATGTCTGTTAGTAAATAAGTGATATGCGAGGAGACTAAAGGAGTGACCTGAGTGGTAGAGAGATAGATTTGGTTGTCATCGGTGTAGAAATTGTATTGGAAGCTAGGAGAGGCTGACCCAGGGAGGAGGTGCAGATCGAGAATAGAAGAGGTCCAAGAACAGAACCTTTAAAAGAGAAGTCTAGGAGAAGGCGTACAGAATAGTGACAATTGGTGTTAGCCGTTAGTAAATCATATGTGAGTTTTAGTGTTGAGACTGAAGAAAGGCGAGAAGGTTATTCTCAGTGAGGTCTTAGCTTAGTTGGTTATAGACCAGGCGTTCAAGGAGTTTGGAGGAAAAAGAGAGGAAAGAGATGAGACATAGGTTGTTAAGATTGGTGGGGTCCAATGAGGTTTTTTTTAGGTATGGTGATGATTAGTGCATGTTTTAGACAGTTGGGAAAAATGCCAAATAAGAGGCAGAGACTGAACATGTGAGCTAGAGAGCTTGGGATAAAGTCAGAGGGTGACCGCAGTATTTACAAAGAAAACAAAGTCGAGGGGGCAGGTGGTTAGGTGGGCATTATAAAAAAAAAAGTTTAGCAACCTTGTCTATAGTAGCTGGGTTAAATGAGGGAAATACTGAGTGTACCTGTGGACATGGAGTGTTAAGCGGGTGAAATATCTGAACAGTGGAGATCTCATCACAAGTTATATCAATCTTACTTTTGAAGTGATTGGCAATGTTCTGGGCAGTGAGTGAGTTAGTGGGCGGAGGCAGCAGAGAACAAAGTAGAAAGGTAAAGGTAGAGAAGAGTTAACGAGGACTAGATGGGAGGGTGTTGATAGAAGTGATAAAATAAGTCTGCTTGGCAATGTGGATCCAGGAATTGTATTTTTGAAGGGCAGATTTATCCTTACACACGATCAGGATTCCCAGCGTTAAAAAGGTCTGCTCGTTGTATGCCTGTATACGGGCATACGCACCCCACCTGGTCCCTGCACCCCCGCCTCTCCCTCCGGGTGCTCACTTGGTCTGGGCAGCACCACCTAGTTCTTTCTTTTTCTTTCTACCTTTCTGTCCTCTTTCTTGTCTCTTCTTATCCCTTTTTAAAGATATACAGGAAAATGAGATGAGGGGCTAGGCCCTCAGGGCGAAGGGGTGCACATTTACATGGCCTTCCGTGCGCTTTGCACCGGGTGGGGGACGGCGTTGGGTCTATGGCAGACTTGACGAGGCAATAACTCCCTGTAGACATGTCACCTGGGAGCCCCTGTCTCTTGCCCTTAGCTGTGCTTTGCGCCAATGGAATCCCTGTCTTGTGATGCTATCAGTTGTATTGTTGTGAATGTAATACATTACCATTTGTTGTAGCCCCTGTGGGCCGGCCTCTCTGTTATAAATAAAAAATAAAATAAAAAAAAAACATCTGCTCTGTAACTTTCCCCATTTACAAACCAGAGGTTTTTCCGTCTGGAAAATGCGGTGAGAGCTTTGGCCAGGAATCCCGGCTATGTGCATGCTCCACCGCAGTGTTTCCCATAGGGAAACTACCGGGAAAAAGACCGCCGGGAATCGCGGCAGGAAAAAAGAGAACATGTTCTCATTTTTGCTGCCATGATTCCCAGCGGTTTTCATGTCGGGAAGAGCATACACCTGGCTAGTTTTTCCCCGGCCAAAAGCTGTCAAGGCAGTTTTCTCGATGTGAAAACTGGTCGCGTGTACGTGGCATAATGCTTTTTTCTGGAAGACAACATTTGTAGAGACCTTAAAAGTACCAGACATTTGAGGTTGCACAGTAATAAGGTAAAAGCATTATGCATTAAACACAATGGTAAAGTCCAAAGAACATCTTTAAAGTGACCCATCAGTGATTTTATCATCATTCCATCTATAAAATCTTGTGCCCTTGTTGTTTTAAAACAATTTTTTTCTGCTAGTAAATACCTTATTCAGCCCACTTCCTCTTGCTTGTCTGGTCATTAACCTAGGCGTATGACATCATGCACAGCTCTCTCTTTCACTCTCGTGAGAGTTTTCCAGGAAGGGAGGGGGGATGAGTCATAAGAGAACCAATGAAAGCTTCAGGACTGCAGAGCTGGAGGTGTGCCTCTGTGTGCCTGTGTAAATCCTGTGTAAATCCAGGAAGTGAACAGGCAGCAGATTCAGCTGCCCCCAGTTAAAATGGATGCCCCCAGACTTAGTAGAGGGAGATTTCTGCAGCATATTTGGCAAGTACAGAATCACAGTATATATAAATTAATATGCAAAGTGGTTGGAGGGAAGCTTTGGAATGGCAAAGATGTTTTTTAACCAATTATGTGAACAGACTGCAGTCCCTCTTTAAGAAGTGGGGGAAATTCACTGAAAATTTTTGTGCACTAGTTTCAAAAAAGAATCGTATTTTTTCAAAAATACAGAATGGTACCCCTTAGAAAAACTTTTTTGTTAACCCCCCCCAAAAAAAACACATTCTGTTCCTTTAGTTTAAAGCATGTTACCCAGCGCAGTGCAGATTTGCACTACAACCCATTTAACATGGTTTCCAATGGAACACGTTCTGTAGAGCAAATATGCAAAAAGCATTAAAAATGCATAGGTGTGATTCAAGCCTAAGGAAGCATTTACAAGTCATTTTTATTGCAAGTTTTAGTGTTTAGCAAGTGCTAATTGTTATTTTGTGGATGTTTTCCCATTTTATTACAGTTATGCAAGTACTTAGCAATTGTACCTATTTTGAGAGTTACCACCAGCATAGGTAGGCAGCAAGTAGCTAAATATAATACAAGAGGTGCTAAATGACCCTAATTAATTTACAAACAGAGACCTGGTGATGATATGGAAGTACTTAGCAGCTGTACTAAATTTGAGAGTTACCAGTAACAAAGGTGGATGGAGCAAGGGTGTATAATTTGAATAAAAGCAGCAAGTAGCTAAATATAATACAAGAGCTGCTAAATATAATACAAGAGCTGCTAAATGACCCTAATTCATTTGAAAACAGAGACCCCGTGTAAGGACATTGAATAACTGTCAGAAAGTCTCAGTAAACTGCAAATCTACACAGACAGTTTGGAAAAGAGGATACCTGTTAATTGAATATAAAAAAATATTTTTTGCTAATTAATACACATCTCACAGAAAAAGCAACATTTTGCTTCCGTGTAGAATGTTTAATTTATCAACACTATTTCTATTATTGTATTTCGCATACACACGATCGAACATATCTGCTGAAACTGGTCCGCAGACCAGTTTCAGCGGACATATCCGATCGTGTGTACGGCCTAGCAGACAGGTTTTCAGCAGACAAAAGTTTTAAAACATGCTTTAAAACTTATCTGCTGGAAAACTGTCCGTCGGACATGTCTGCTGGTTAGTACGCCTAACCAGCGGACCGAAATCCCCTGCATGCGTCGAATGGATTCGACGTATGCGTGGAAGCATTTTAATTCCTGGTTTACTGACGTCGCGTCATCAACGTCACCGCCACGTCACCGCGCTGTCTGTCCGCAGGGATTTTGGTTTGATCGTGTGTACACACATCAGACCAAAATATCCCAGGAGACATGTCCGATGAAAACGGTCCGTCATGTCTCCTCGTGTGTACGCGGCCTAAAAGCAACCAGTGACTGGCAAAATCTGTACAAATAATCTTTTTATTAAAGAAAACAATTAAAACAGATATCCTTATTTAAATGAAACAAAATCCATTGCCCAGCACCTAAAGAAAAAAAATGCAGCTCTGCCTACAATACTTACTTTCAGTTCACTGAGATCCCCCACAAAAAGTCCTCACAGTAGAAGGTGCTCTTCGTATAAATAGAAAAGTCAGTGCTACTACCCATACATATATACATATAGATAACAGAGCTCCAGGGTGCTCGATCCACAGCCGCTGGCTGAGTAAATAATGTAGGAAAAAAGATCCGCACTCCGGTCTTTGCTCTTTAAAATATCTTTGTTTTATTGACAAGCCAAAGTGAACAAATGCAGATGAAAACAGTTGACGTGTTTCAGCCTATAAGGCCTTAGACATAACCACCAAGGCCTTATAGGCTGAAACGCGTCAACTGTTTTCATTTGCGTTTGTTCACTGTGGTTTGTCAATAAAAACTAAGGCCCAGATTCACAGAGCGATTACGCCTGCGCAACTGCTGTTGCGCGTGCGTAAGTCTAAATAGGTGCGCGTGCGTATAGTTGGACGCGATTCACAAAACAATATACGCCAGAAATCTACGTTTTTTGGTCCGGCGTAATTGAGTTAGACCTTCGCTTGCCTTCGCGCAAAACTGCGCTAGACACACCATTGATTTGCTAGTCAAATATGCTAATGAGGGAGTTACGGGGATTCACAAAAAAACGCAGTTGCTGCGCAGGCTACGCGATGTGCGCAACTGCAAAATGTTCTGTCTAAAGTTAGAGGACCTAAAAGCTGGTCTAAATTTTGAAAAAAAGTTTAATTGTCAGATAAAGCAACACTGTTAGTGAGGAGTTCAGCAGTCACACGTGTTGCCCAACAATCTGTATGCCAACATGCCAGGGGCATCGTCGCGCATAGCTATACTACTGACTTTAGATGAACAAAGAAGGATGAGGGCACGAGGATGGCACTAAGGAGGGCACGGGAGATGTTTTATTTTTTTATTTTTTGGCTTATATAAAATTTACAATTTAATCTAATCTAATACAATATTCTTATCTGATACAAGCCCCTCACTCTTCACTTGATATATCACACACGCATAGACATCTTTGGCATGAGAGATTCTGAGGTGTCTCGCATCTTCAGATTCACCCCTCATGCCATCGTGGAATTACCACAACCTTGCAGGAGGACATCAGCAGCCCAACACATGGCACTACCATGACACCCATGACAGCTACATATACAATCAGAGCCCCATCCCACAGATTGCGAACAGAACATGTATGGGGACAGCTGGCTGGTGGTGGTGAGTGACATGGGAGTCAGGCATGACTATCCCCTCCCGTGATGCACACCTCACAAGTGGCACATGCATGACTAACATCCACCTGTCTTTTCCCTTCAAGGTGACTCTGCATATGAACTGGAACCCCATCTCATGACCCCATCTCATGCCAGCTCACATTATGCATCTTTGCACGTTAAACACACACATTAATCATGGCACAATGAGAATGCATGCATGCACACCACTATGGTCCCTAGCACACACACCCCACATCCTCATCAAATTGGATTGGCACCAGTCCACCATGCAAGACTGGTGAGCAGTAACGCCACGTCAAGGCTCCAATTATGTCACTGTACATTCATACACCATTCACACGGACCTGGGAATCACTTCTCCCTGGTCCTGGGAACCCTTCTCCACCCAAATTGAGGATGACACCCCTTTTCCAGCAGGAATGTCACCCCCACATTCAAACATCATTCACAACCCAAAAAAAATGCCAAAAATGTCAGCAAAAAAAAAATGCATAGAAAAAAAAAAAAGCAGAGAACAAAAATAAACATGCTTTCAAACCAAAAAAAGGGGGAAAAAAAAATTAATGCCCTCTGCCTGAGCCACGCCTGGGGCGCCCCCGGCCATGGCCCCGGACCCTCAGGGGAGACGCATGGGGGAGGGGAAAAAGCCGGGGAAGGAGGAGCAGCCCCTGAGATCTGCCCACCTGGCGGCCTGCCCTCCAAGGCCACGGCTATTCTGTCCAGGGCAGCACCAAGTGTTGCCGTGTTGCCCTGGATAGCCTGGGTAAGGGCCCTCACATCCTGCCCAACGCCTGCTGCTGTAGTTTGCAGGTCATTTAGGCAGGTTGTGGAGGCCCGGGAGTGGGAGTCCAGGTTACCCAGCCTATCGTTGATGGAGGACAGGCTCTGATCCACCCGCCCCATAGTCTGGCAGAGCTGTCTCAGAAGGCGGGTCTGGGTGGCCAGGTTCCTTCTCAGACTGGCGGGCAGGAGATTGGGCGCCCCCCTGGTGCTCTGGGATGACCTCCTGGCTCTTGCTGTTGGTTGGGGCCGGGGGAGACGGGGAGGCCCTTGTGCGGGGAGCCATGTTGGGGGAGGCGGGGGGGGGGCTCACCCTTAGGGAGGGCAGGCTTCTTGCAGCCAGAGGGGAAGAGTCCGCAGAAACCAAACGGCCAGTGCCTGCCATGGACTCCTCCTCCTCATGATTCTCCTCCTCCTCATGATCGTCCTCCGCATGATCCTCCTCCTCCTCTTGTTCCTCCTCCGCGGACTCTGGCCTTGTTGGGGGGGCCTCATTAGGCTGCTGTCCTGGCGTTGGAGCGGTCTGGCCAGATGGCCCTGCACCCTCCTGTACATCTGTGGATGACACAAACCATTCACAGGTTGGAGGATCCACACACTTGCCACATATTCCCTTTCACCCCCTCCCCCACACATGCTACACACTTGAGAGAAATAAAAACCTTACCTGGCACCGCGGGGACCGGACTTGTGTCAAAGCCTGGCAGGCCCTCCACTTCATGCCGGTGAAAGGTCAGGGCCACCACACGCTCCGTCGCTGTAAATCTAACCCGGCATGGTGGGCCCCCTCCTGTGCCCCTGGCATGGGCATTTATTGCGGCCAGTTTTTTTTTCACCTCACGCCGGAGGTCATTTATTTTCTTTTCAATCCCAGACCGGGTCCGTGTCTCCCCCTCCCCCGATGAATTGACCTGCTCCGTGATCATATCCAATATCTCCCTCCTCCTGGCCGGGGTGGTGGTGGCACTCTCTGCGGGCCGTGGAGAAAACGCCCATAGTCGGTAATGGCCCGGGCAAGAATTCTTTTTTCCCCCACTGTAAAATTAAGCTTTCTTTTTCTCTCAGTCATACTTCCAAACAAACTCACTAGCAGTCACCAAAAATCTGTCACAAATACAAGCACAACCAATCAGACAAGAACACACACAAAGAGAAAAAGAACACCCAAAAATCACACTAGCACTCAGCAAGAAACAGACACAAAAAAATCAGATGAAAAAATAAAGCAAGAAAACAAACGCTCAGAAATCTATCAATCAAACAAACAGTCAAAAAACACTTATCAAAACACACTTTCACAAAACTACCAACAAGCACTAGATCACACAGAACACTAATCTGACAACTACAAAACACACTCTAACGAACAACAGAGCAAAAGCACTTGATTCAATGGGAAGGGACACAAAGGGATGTACTTTTGCAATGGAAGTGCGTTTGTGTGTGTCTATTTATGCTGTCTGCGTAGTTCACAATGTTGCCCTAGTCCATGTCCAATTTCACTGATTGCGCCGCTCCCGAGTTGTGAGCATGCGCACAACGGAGCTGACATGGTTTCCTTCACGCGCGCATGCGCGAGTCGGCCGGCCCTTCATTTGCATGGGGTCACGGCTCATTTCAATGTAACACGCCCACGTCCCTCCCAATTTGTATTACTCCTCCTTACGCCTCCGGAAAAAACCTTACGCTTGCGCAATCTCTTGCGCAAAAGCTTCGTGAATCGCGGGATTACGCGGCTAGATTACGCAAGTCTAACGGAAAAGTGGTGCGCTACGCTGGTCCAATAATGCGCCGATGTACGTGAATCTGGGCCTAAGATTTTTTAAAGAGCAACAACCGGAGTGTGGATCTTTTTTCCTAGAAGGTGCTCTTGTTCCAAGTAAAATGAGGGCCCACATTTCAGGTGAGTCAATGCTGTTATCAATGCACCATCACACCAAACTAGACTCACAGTACAGAATATTGCTTACATCTCATTATATTAGATCAGAAGGTAAAAGACATGTGATGTTACTAGATGGGCCAGAAGAGACCGCAATTGTAAAGGAAGCTATCACTTTAGGTAACAGATTTGTTACCTAGGTCCAACTTACCATGCCTGATTCTGGGCCATGTCTCATTTAGAGCTTTAGGCCCCTTCTCTTTACCACCTTCCAATGACTCATCACCATGCCTGTGAGACTAGCAATCAGAGGCCACTGTGGACTGGGTGTACCTTATACAACCTCACTATAGAGATGGTTGTTGACAGTACATGTGGTACACAGTGGGTAACAAAGTTACATGCATTGGTGTGTTGTGATGACATTCACTCTAATTGCCACCAGGGGGAGATCAGGGGGACGACGACAAGGCAATTGCACCCCCCGAGAAAATATTACTGACTCTGAGGCTGAGCACTCCCTGGGTAACCATAGCCACGGTCGGGACAACTGGCAGCCATTCTTAGCATTAGAAACTGCTCAAAAACCTTGGACTGCACTCTCTGCAGGGGGTACCTCCTCCAGCAGTTGTAAGCCTCTCTCCTGCAGGCTGCTGCTTGAGTGGGAGGGATGGGGGATGTGCCTTTTCCCCCGAGGTCATGCTCATCTTGAAGAGGGAGCCGTGTGATCAACTGCAATGCTGAGCAGAGGGAGCCGAGTGAAATTTCCTGGAGGTGAGCTCTGCTCTGCTGCTTGCACTATATTGTGGATTTGTTTACAGGCACCTCTATGCTGAGTCTGTTGAGTTGCTGCAGTTTAGCATAGAGGTGCTGTTAGCTGACAAATAGGATCTTATTCATCTCCTATCATGTAGATTAGTAAACAATTAAGCTAATTAAAGGTTTATGACTGCCCCCTGGTGTATGCCTTTCTTGATCCCCCCCAGTATAAGCTCTCCTGATCCCCCACAGTGTAAGCTCTCCTGACCCCCCCCAGTGTAAGCTCTCCCGAACCCCCCCCCAGTGTATGCTCTCCTGATTCCCAGGACGAACTTCCGCAAATGTTCGCAAATGAGGGAACCGGGCAAACCGCCACAGACTTCAATGGGCAGGCAAATTTTAAAACCCACAGGGATTCTTTCTGGCCACAATAGTGATAGAAAGGTTGTTTCAAGGGGACTAACACATGGACTGTGGCATACCGGAGGGGGATCCATGGAAAAACTCCCATGAAAAATTAGTCGCACAGTCCGTTTTTAATCCATAAAGGGCATAAATCACCTAACATTCCTAAATTGTTTGGAATAACGTGCTTTAAAACATCAGGTATGATGTTGTATCGATCAGGTAGTGTAAGGGTTAGGGTTACAGATAGGGTTAGGGTTACAGACAGGGTTAGGGTTACAGATAGGGTTAGGGTTACAATCTGTAACCTGTCTGTAACCCTAACCCTATCTGTAACTCTAACCCTCACCACCAACTCCTCTGCAGAGCCACGCATTACATGCTTGGCATCCGTCAGCAGGTTTACCCAATGTGCAGTGTAAGTGATATACCTGCCCTGACTGTGCTTTGCAGACCAGGTATCAGTGGTCACATGGACCCTTGCCCCAACACTGTGTGCCAGACATGCCATGACTTCCTTTTGCACAATAGAGTACAGGTTGGGGATTGCCTTTTGTGAAAAGAAATTTTGGCCGGGTACCTTCCACTGCGGTGTCCCAATAGCTACAAATTGAAGGCCTCAGACTCCACCAGCTTGTATGGTAAAAGCTGGCGGTCTAAGAGTTCCGACAAGCCGGCTGTCAGACACCGAGCAAGGCGGTGACTCTGTGACATTGGCGGCTTCTTACGCTCAAACATGTCCTTGACAGACACCTGACTGTGGTCAGATAAGCAGGAACTGCTCAAGGCCAGAGACGAAGTGGCGGATGGTTGAGAGGGGGCAAGGACGACAGCAGTGGTTGACATGGCTGAAGATGCTAGACCAGGAGGAGGATAGTGGCTTTGAGTTTGTGTGCTGCTTGTACTCGTCATCATGTGTTGATCCCATAGGCTTTTGTGATGTGCGATCATGTGCCTTCGCAAAGCAGTTGTACCTAGGTGGGTGTTGGATTTCCACGACTTGCAAATGGCATCGCTGTTATCAGAGGCAGACACACAAAAAAATGCCCCACTGCTGAGATTTGCAATGACGGCATTCTGGTGGTGGCAAAAACATGGGTTAATTGGCGTGCTGTCTGGCTGACCTCGGATGCTGATACATGCTGTCTGACTGTGCCTCTAGCTCCTTGCGACGACCTCCCCCTGCTTCCAACTCGTCTCATCCTCCTCTCTGTCTCCCTATCTGAACTTTCCCCCTGTTCTTCTTCTCTTGGAGAGAGGGCACCCACGTGACATCCACGGACACATCGTCATCATCAACCGCTTCACTTGTATCTGACAACTCAGCAAAGGAAGCAACAGCGGGTACAAACATCATCATCATCACACCATACGTCCATGTGTGAAATGCTGCCTGACTGAGACATATCCCCCTTTTATGTACATCCTCTGGCAATATTGGTTGCGCAGCACTCATTTCTTTCAACTGATGTGTAAATAACTCCTCTGACAGATCAAGTGAAACAGCTGTGATGCTAGTGTTGGTGGTGGCGGCAGGCGGGTGAGTGGTAACTTGAGAGGTGCCCAAAGCTGAGCTGGGGTAGGATGGTGCGTCAAGGTTCCGAGCGGAAGCTGTAGAAGATTGGGAGTCCTGTGTTAGCCAGTCAACTATGTCCTCAGAACTTTTTGAGTTCAGGGTACATGGCCTCTGAACACTGGGAATTATTCTAGGGCCAAAGGGAATCACAGCACCACGACCACGACGCCCCCTACGGGGTGGCCTGCCTCTGCCTGTTAGATTAGTGTAGTTGTACTATGCATGCAAGCTACTGTGACACCAGATATGAGTGGCACTGTGCACTGGCAGAAGTTGGCAGAGTAGACGCTGTGAGTCTGACACACGCTGGCAGACAGCTGACTACTATTCTCTATTGCAGTCCAATTTTTTTTTAAATGTAATCTACTGTGCCACCAGATATGAGTGGTGGCACTGGGCGAGTGGGCACAGTATATGCTGTGAGCCTGACACACGCTGGCAGACAACTGACTACTATTATCTATTGCAGTCAAAATTGAGTTTTTCTTTTTAAATGTTATCTACTGTGCCAACAAATATATTAGTGGTGGCACTGGACAAGTGGGCACAGTATACGTTGTGAGCCTGACACACATGCGCTGGCAGGCAGATTACAGAGAAAAAAAAGCAGACTGATGTATTAGCCCTATACAGGCTGTCACTAGAGTTGAGCGGACACCTGGATGTTCGGGCTCGGGTCCGAATCCGAACTTTGAAAAAAAAGTTTGGGTTCGGGACCCGAACCCGACCTGAACTTTGAGCCGAACCCGAACCCCATTGAAGTCAATGGGGATCCGGACTTTTGACTACAAAAATTTCTCTAAAAAACTAAGGGAAAGGGCTGGAGGGCTGCAAATGGCAGCAAAATGTCGGGAAGAGCATGGCAAGTACTGTGAAAATAAATGTGGATAGGGAAATAACTTAACCACTTCAGCCCCGAGCCTGTTTTTCAGATTCAGTGCTTACGAGACTAAAACAGTTTTTTTTGCTAGAAAATTATTTAAAACCCCCAAACATTATATATATATTTTTTTCTAACACCCTAGAGAATAAAATGGCGGTCATTGCAATACTTTTTCTCACACCATATTTGCGCAGCGGTCTTACAAGCGCACTTTTTTTGGAAAAAATTCACTTTCTTGAATTAAAAAAATAAGACAACAATAAATTTGGCCCAATTTTTTTTATATATTGTGAAAGATGATGTTACGCCGAGTAAAATGATACCCAACATGTCACGCTTAAAAATTGCGCCCGCTCGTGGGCATGGCGTCAAACTTTTACCTTAAAAATCTCGATAGGCGACGTTTAAAAAATTCTACAGGTTGCATTTTTTGAGATGCAGAGGAGGTCTAGGCTAGAATTATTGCTCTCGCTCTAACGATCGCGGCGATACCTCACTTGTGTGGTTTGAACACCGTTTTCATATGCGGGCGCTACTCGCGTATGCGTTTGCTTCTGCGCGCGAGCTCGTCGGGACGGGGCACTTTAAAAAAATTTTTTTTTTTTCGTTTTTTTTTATTTCTATTTATTTTATAATGTTTAACACTGATGAAAAAAAAAAAAAAAAATTATCACTTTTATTCCTATTACAAGGAATGTAAACATCCCTTGTAATAGAAAAAAGCATGACAGGTCCTCTTATATATGAGATCTGGGGTCAAAAAGACCTCAGATCTCATATTCAGGCTTAAATGCAAAAAAAAAAAGAAAAAAAAAAAAAGTCAAAATGTAAACAAATTAAATGTCTCTTTAAGAGGCTGGGCGGAAATGACGTTTTGACGTCACTTCCGCCCAGCAGAGGTATGGGGACGGCTGAGGGACATTTTTTCCCTCAGTCGCATCCCCGGACAGCCAGCAAGAGGACCCGATCGCCTCCGCCGCTACCGACGGCTACGGTAAGCGGCGGAGGGCGCGGGAGAGCGGCGGGAGGGGGGGGCACCCTCTCCCGCTGCGGTAACGGCGATCTCGCGGCGAATCCGCCGCGATGACCGCCGTTATCGTTAACAGGACCACCCCACGAAGAGATGGATATCTCGGTTGTGGCAGCAGCTGCTGCCGTTACCGAGATATCCATCTTCAAAAAAATGACGTCTTTGGACGTGGGGCAGAAATGAAGTGGTTAAAATAACATAAAAAAAATAAAAAATAAAAAAATAAAATCATTTTGACCTAGGAGGACGAGGTCCATATGTATTAGGAGGTTGAGGTGGATGTGGCGGTGTAGGTGGAAGCGGCGGTGGAGGAGGAGGAGGAGGTAGCCAACACAGCAGGTTTTGGTTTTTAATATATTTATTTTTTAAATGAGGGTAAACCCCAAAAGAGTGAGAAAGATCTAGGGTTGCTACCTCATCCCTTCAAACCTGAACACAGAGTAATTACACAGGTTCTGGGGCTAATTTACTGTCGATAAGGCACCAAATGAGTTTAATTAGCAGCACCTTAATCAGCCAGAGAACCTGTGTAATTAATATGTTTTTGCTTTTAAAAGCGATGAGATGGCAACCCTAGAAAGATCAGAAGTTTAAGGGGGCATAGCCGTCATTCAGTAAGTGTAGGCGTGTGCACACATACTGCTCCACCATGTTGCTGAAATGCTGCCTCCTGCTAAAACGTTCCATATCAGCTGGTGATGCTGTTTGTTGTGGCGTGCTAACAAAGCTTTTCCACATTTCGGCCATGCTAACCCTGCCTTCTGAGGTGCTGCGGTGCCCCCTGCTGCGTTGGTGACCTCTTCCTCCTCCTCTGCCTTCGCCTTGTGCTTCCACTGTGCCCCCGCTACCAGGTGGGAATTGCACCAGCAGCGCGTCTACCAGCGTGCGCTTGTACTCGTGCATCTTGCGTTCATGCTCCAGTGAGGGAATTAAGGACTGTACATTGTCCTTGTAACGGGGATCCAGCAGCGTGGCCACCCAGTAATCAGCACCTGTCAAAATGTGCGAAACACGCCGGTCGTTGCGGAGACACTGCAGCATGTAATCACTCATGTGTGCCAGGCTGCCCAGAGGCAACGAAAAGCTGTCCTCTGTGGGAAGTGTATCATCTGTGTCCTCTGTATCCCCCACCCACGCACCAGTGATGGCCATGAGCAGGTCTGGATGCCATCCTGCTGTGAACATGGTTCCTCCTCCTCCTCCTCCATGTCTTCCTCCTCCTCATCCCCCACTGCGTCATCCTCCAGAACTGTGCCCTTGCTGGAGAATTGTGTACCTGGCCTTTGTTGGTGCACGAACCCACCCTCAGAGCCACTTGTGAATGACTGCCCTGAAAGCCTTGGAAATGAACCCGATTCCTCCTCCTCCTCCTCCTGTGCCACATCCTCTTCTATCATCGCCCGTAGCGTTTTTTCAAGGAGGCATAGAACTGGGATAGTCACGCTGAGAGAGGCGTCATCGGCACTGGCCATGTTGGTGGAGTACTCAAAACAGCGCAACAAGGCACACAGGTCTCGCATGGAGGCCCAGTTATTGGTGGTGAAGTGGTTCTGTTCCGCACAGAGCGACTCACGGGTGCATACTGCAGCTGAAACTCCACTATCGCCTGCTGCTGCTCTCACACAGTCTGGCCAGCATGTGCAAGGTAGAGTTCCACCTTGTGGGCACATCACATTTAAGACGGTGAGCGGGAAGGCTGAAGTTACGCTGCAGCGCTGACAGGCGAGCAGCAGCAGGGTGAGAATACCGAAAATGCGCAGACGGCCTGCACTTTCTGCAGCAGCTGTGGCAGATCGGGGTAAGTTTTCAGGAACCTCTGCACCACCAAATTCAGCACATGCGCCAGGCAAGGGATGTGCGTCAAACCAGCTAGGCCCAGACCTGCTACGAGATTTCGCCCGTTATCGCACACTACCAGGCCCGGCTTGAGGCTCACTGACGCCAACCACTCATCGGTTGTTGTTCCATGTCCCTCCACAACTTCTGTGCGGTGTGTGTTTTTTTTCCCCCAAACAGGAAAGTTTTTAAAACTGCCTGCTGGCGTTTACCCATGGCTGTGCTGAAGTTGGTTGTGCATTTGTTAGGCGGTAGAGGATGAGGAAAGGAGGAGGAGTTAGGAACAGGAGGCAAACTGAAGCGCCCTGCAATCCTCGGTGGTGGAAGGACATGCGCCAAACTGCTATCCGCCTCAGGCCCAGCCACCACTGCATTGACCCAGTGCGCTGTTAGGGAGATATAACGTCCCTGACCGTGCTTACTGGTCCACGTATGCGTAGTTAGGTGGACCTTGGCACAGATGGCGTTGCGCAGTGCACATCTGATTTTGTCCCCCTCTTGGTTGTGCAGGGAAGGGATGGCTCGCCTGGAAAAGTAGTGGCGGCTGGGCACAATGCCATCAGGCTTTTAAAACTCTGCGTCTCCACCAGACGGAATGCCAGCATTTCAAAGGCCAGTAATTTTGAAATGCTGGCATTCAGGGCCAGGGGTCGTGGGTGGGTAGGGGGGTACTTCCTCTTCCGCTCCAGTGTTTGGGAGATAGAGAGCTGAATGCTTCCATGGGACATTGTGGAGATGTTTGGTGACCCAGGTGGTAGTGTTGCTTGCCGGTCCTCTAATTGAGGGGTGGCAGGTGGTACTGTCACTACTGTCACTACAGAGGTGGATAAGGAGGCCGAGAGGCCCGAGAGGCCCAAGACTGATGCAGAAGAGGAAGCAGGAGGAGCCAGAGACCTTTCTTGGTTTTTGAGGTGTCTACTCCACTGCAGCTCGTGCTTTGCACTTAGATGCCTGGTCATGCAGGTTGTGCTCAGGTTGAGGACGTTTATGCCTCGCTTCAGCCTCTGATTGCACAACGTGCAAACCACTCGTGTCTTGTCATCAGCACACTGTGTGAAGAACTGCCACACTATGAAACTCCTTGGACCTGGCTTTGGTGTGCTCGGTCCCTTGCTGCGTTGGGCAGTAGCAGGCGTACTGTCTAGGGGACGGACGCTCTGCTTTGGCACCCTGCCCCTCTGCTGTGCTGGTGGCTCTGTGCGACCACCGCCTCTTCCTCCGAACTACATGGGTCACCTACATGAGGTTGATTCCATGTCGTGTCGAGGACCTCATTGTCCTCCACATCATCTTCCACCCAGTCTTCACCACTGCCCTCCTTGTCGGTCTGCACAATTGCAAAAGCACCAGCACTTGGCAACTGTGTTTCATCATCATCCAAGACGTGCTGTGATGGTCCCCCCATATACTCATCCTGAAATAGAAGTGGTTGGGCATCGGTGCACTCAATCTCTTCCACTTCTGGGGCTGGGCTAGGTGGATGGCCCTGGGAACACATGCTAACAGACTCATCAAAAAGCAGATTTGGGGCTCAGAGTGCTTGGCTGATTTGCAAGGGGGTGAGGTGAAAGACTGATGGTGGACATCGGCTGCACGCGCCAACTCTGAACTTTCAGCACAAGACTGGTTGGGAGACAATGTGAAGGAACTGGAGGCACTGCCAGCAACCCAATTCTACTACCGCCTGGTCTGCTCCTGGCCTCAACATCCATAGATCTGTATTAGGCCCGACCAAATACCGTTGCAGGCTCTGTCACCTACTCACACCTGAGAAAGGTGTTTCACATGTGCCTGTAGCTGCCACAGATCGACCACGTCCTCTCCCTGTAACAGGAGCTGCACCAGCAGAACAACGACCGAGGCCACGTCCCTTATTTGACGTTTTCCTCATATTTCGCAAATGTAGGATCTTTGCCCTAAAAAATGGGTGTTTTTTAAATACAACAAGTGTAATATGGTGTAATATACAGAGTTTCACCTATATTAATTCCTTTCCCTATAGCAAGAGCAGGAACCTAGCCGCTAAACAATGTACTGGACAGAGTATATCACAGTTGACAGGTGCAGTGCTGTGATGAAATTTACAGAGAGTCACCTATATATTTCTAGGTCCCTATAGTAGATTAGCAGGAACCTGGGCCCATAAACAATATACTGGACACATACAGTATATACAGGTGAGAGGTGCAGTGCTGCGTTGAAATATACAGAGTCACCTATTAGATTTCTCAGTCCATATAGGAGATAGCAGGAACCTGGCCTAAACCAATATAATGGACACACACACAGTATATCACAGGTGGAGGTGCAGTGCTGGTGAAATAGGCAGAAGGAGTCACCTATTATATTCTAGTCCTATAGGAGATAGCAGGAAACCTGGGCCTAACAAGTGTACTGGACACACACAGTAT